>LQNS02278157.1:8605005-8621864 GCA_001587735.2 Parhyale hawaiensis
TCTAGTGCCGCTAGCCCCCTAAAAATTTAGGACGTAATGCCCCCATACCTGAAGACACTTTTTGAGCAAAAAACAGAAAATTGATAATTTTGACCATTTTCGCCTAAACGATCCCCTTAACTGTATGATGGACGAACTTGTTATTCTCTGTTTAACGAGCATTTGTAAAGCTCCAACTTCGATACACTTCAATACATTTCACACGTTTGCATTCCAGCTAGCTACATTATATGAACTTCCCTTCTATTTTATATTTCCTAGAGTACAAAAAGTTATATATATATATATAAATGATAGTGTACTAAGGGTAGCCTTGTTGTATATATGTTTTATGATGCTGAACAAAGTTTCCACTTGTTTGTATTGAGTGCTTATTAGGTAGTGGCTTGGACGTTTTGGTTTTCAAAACCTATAACCTATACGCATACTGATGCTTTGCACATAGAAAGTCCTCATGCTAACTATTGTCATTTAAAGAATTCCAACAACCGGAGATTGCCTCAATTTAAACAGTTACTAAGTTAATCTGATAAAAACTTTATGTATGATACCTATTACGTGACCTATATATTGCCTAATGCGAGGCAGTTTTTAGGCTGCTCTAAGTTAGGGCGGGCACACACGCAAAAGTTTTACTACGCAATTCTACGAACGATTACTTTGCACAGAACAAGGCTTCTGTTTGTGCATTGCTTTACCACTAAAATATATATATATAAAATATGAGTCTTGTCTTGCAGTTAGTACCTACCTTAAAGTACGTGCCTGTGGTTACACTTTGAGTATACCTCCTACTTGTGAGTTGAAGTTGCAGTGACGTAAATTAAGAGCTATGTGGCATACAAACGCAGCAATGGTAGTCACGGCAACGTGACCACCAATTAAAGTCCAAAGTTGAGTGACTGGGCACTTTTTGCGTTAGTGTGCACCCGCCATTAAGTTGTTGCATGGATAAAATGAACAATTACATAGACACATGAATATAATTGTTGATCGCGATTACAGGAAGATACTATTGATAGATATTGGTAGAATTTTCCAGACTTATTTTTATTGAGCCAAGCTTTCAGCACTGCCTTCGTCCGGGCAATAACTTGACCAGTGCCGAAAGCTTCCATTTAAGGCTTACTAAAAATAAGTTTGGAAAAGTCCTATCACTATCAATGAAAATGAACCAGCCCAGACGCCAATCAACATTCTCATTACTAAAATACTATTCTAAGAAACTTTCTATTTCGATTATATTATGCGCAAAGTTAGTGTACCCAACAGTCAATAATGACGGTAATATTTTCGTAATGAAGCTTTTGGTTGTTCTTGCATGCGGTATGGGTGTTGCTGCCAAACATACCTCATGCCTGTAGGCTGGATCTTCCATTAAATGAAGGAAAGTTGTATGTACAATCATGAGGTTACGAAAGCAATATTCGCTCTAGCATATAAACTCACGAATGTTTCTTTTGAAACACTTGGAAGTCAAGTAGCACTGAGAAAATATCGTTCAAACTAAAGAATCCACCGCTTATACTCAGTTCCTGCTGCATCCAAGATACCAGCAGTTCAACCACCAGGATTGAAATTTGGCAGCAGTTAGAATTAGAATGCTTTGGCCTCTGCTGAGCATGAAGTTTCAACTGCCACAACGAAATTCAGCTAAGCGAAACACAAGCGAAATGGATTATGCGCCACCGGAACGAGAATTCCATCCTAAATTGAGCCTTTCGTATACCACGCTCAAACGAACATCAGATAGTAGCAAACTACTTCTCTCAGCGATGCAGCATTTTCAATATACGCAGTAGCTCGAGCATATTCCTGAAACAACATTAGCTATCGTAACGTAGGACTCAAACTTCCTGCCATCTCATTTTGTCATATTATACATGACGTACGTATCTCCTATCTAATTCTTTAACATCGTGATGGAGAGACGAACCAACCAGCCCGCCAAGCGAGGGAGCAAGTGACTGACAGATTACGTTTTATAATATAGCTACTGGATTGATGTCTGAGCTTCTAGAATGTGTAACCCTACTTATAAAACCAACGATTTCACGCAATGCACTGTTTTATCAGCAGTGACTACGTGAGCCGCGATCTTCCTTGTGCAGGATTTACAGAGTATTATGGTAAAACCGAGCATGATTGCTAATATTTTAATTTTTTATGTATCAGATCTCTCTGTTTTGCTGGCTTTTATTTAGTTGCAGGGTTCGACTGTCACAAAACTCTGCCTGGTATGAATTATCGAAAGGTGAAAATTCGTAGAGGTAGATAAGTATTTCACTAGCATATTCCCATGCAGCTTTTTAGATAAATATGTTTGTACTATTGTACCCGGCCGCCTAAAATGACTGCAAAAAATTAGCGATGATGCATGCATTACAGCACTTTCGTTAGTACATTCCTTACCCCACAATTGCCCACTCTGGCTGAGAAGCACAATTCTTCCTTGCGTTCAGTGACATGCAAAAAAAATAAATAAATAAATCAAGTTTCAGCTCGCAATCAAACATCACACATATAAATGTCGGCTTGGTATCACAGATACGCCATGATATCATATTAAACTTTTTTTGCGCTCAAGCAGAAAGCTCTTTCGAAAAAGGAATAAATAAAAAAATAGAATAAATAATGGTTGAAACGATATCCTTGAGCTTTTCGCCAGTCTGCTGAACACTGAAGAATATTTTACCTTTTGTTCCGTTGATGTAAGCGTCACCTCAAGGCCGCTGATGTCTGTATGGTAGATGATTACAAATCAGGATAGATAAGCATACCGTGAGAAACTGCAGTTATCTTTATTGCTCGGCGGTGGAAGAATTGTTTTCAACTATCAAGTGCCCATAATGTTGCCATCATGTGCCATCATCGTCTTGACAGTTTAATATTGGGAGAGACATCCTTCCCAGCTAAGAACTCCTCATCCAGGAGTCGCAAACTCTTAACGGCCAAAGCTCCCGAGGCCACCTTAATCCGTCTTTTTCTCGCTCCCGTTCCAACTACACAGTTTGTTGTCTATAAGCTCCGCACGTCAGCGGCTCTTGATTGTGCTTCGTGCAATCAAAATCGTATCTTGGGGATGGACTCATCTCCCCCCTTTTTTTCTTTTTTCTCCTGTCTTCTATATCCTACTAACATAATGGCAATAGCTCATAGAGTGCCGGGGCGTATGTTCCGGTGTCTCTTTGGGAATGGGCCTATTGGTTCGTCTACTGCCGCTAATCTAATCTAATCTTATTTTTCCCGATCTATAGTATAATTCTGCTTGAGGCTCCATCCGTCCGTCCATGTGTCTGCACGTTACGCTTTTCAGTATTAGATAGGGGAAAATTCAACTTGCAAGAAGCTCTGATTTTTGCCGGAAGGAAGTTCAACCGTACCTGTCTTCTTTTCCTTCGATCTTCAAAATATTTTCCGTCAATTTCGAAGCAAAGACGTGAAGATCAGTTCACCGGTATCACATCTACCGCTTTTCATTCTTTTTACGCCACATTATGTTCACTTTGCTCGTGGCGGATGACATTCTTAATAAAGCCAGATGCGTACCTATATCTGGGAAACGGTGCGAGAGCACAGAGCGAGTAGTGTTGGAATCCCGACACTGAAATGTTTTTTAAAGCCACTGTGCGACGCCAAAAGAAATACAATAGCATCTTGAGTACAGAGGGTTGCGCTGCTGGCCGAGTTTGTTGTTGTATAGGTATCGCATAGCAAACACATCAGAAAAAGATGGGCTACTCGTCAATATCAACGGGTCCCATAATAGTGCGAAAAAATTCAATCCTACGCCGACAAAAAATTGAGACGTGTAAGATGATCATGGACTAAATTATCTTTAAACTGTGGGAAACAAAGCTTAGAAAAGGCGTGCAAATACATGGAACACTGCAATAAGTAACGTCGTATTTCCATGTCTTTATCAAGACACAAGTGCGAATTCTCTGCTCACAGCACAAAGTGTGATTCACAGGTGAATCAGAATATTAATAAAAGGTTAACGAGGTTGATGGTAGGGTGAAGGTGACTGCAAAACGATGGAGAGGGTTATGCGACGGACATTAGTTCAGACGAGGTAGATTAAGTTAAAAGCATTGCCTCAGGTTAAACTAAGGTAAGTGAAACATTAATTAACCGTAGAAATTACGCTGGTTCCGCTAGTCTTTTTTATTAACAGCTTGACATTGTTGGCCACTGTTTCCAACCTCTACTAATTTTCGCCTATCCGATTTCTTCAATCGTGATAGAGCAAATGCCAAATAGACGTATAAACAATTCAATAAACGAGTATGCAGTTGGATAATCAACGGTATTTAGTATATTGTAGATTTTACTGCGGTGCCTAAAATGCACAATGTTGTCAACGAAGACATTGTATTTTGTAGTAGGATGTCAAACAAAGCTTTCCATTCGCTGTAAAGTTTTCCCTTTGTAATGAATAAGTTTAGAAGCAAAGGTATCCTTTGATAACATGTGTTTACTCAAATATTTCACGTTATAGTAGGCTGCCAAACAGCGGTTCCCTTTTATACTAGGTTATCAAACACAGTTTGATTAAGCAATTTACTCCAGCGTTCCCTGTTGTTGGAGCTCACAGATGACATCTCTACTGCGCTCCAAAAAGAGCAATTCCCCAACAGTTAGACTTTACCATCGTCGGGTTCACAAATTTCTAATTTACTGAGATATTTCTCTGTTAGGCATTTATTATGACGTTCGAGAGTCCATTATTGTGGCAAGGCTTCCTTGATATTGTGTTGTTCTACCGGTTTATTACTCCCGAACTAATTATAGCTTGGACCAAATTATTCCATAGACATGGTAAATTATTGGCTTCGAGAGATCGAGCTGCCTGATAACGCTTGCTCTGGGGCAGGCGCAGCAGCGGCCGCGGTCTTCTGGGTGCTCCTGCGCGCCCCTTCCCTTGGCCTGCTCTATCTCTTCTTCTCTTGTTTGGTGTGACATTTTTCTTGCCCTTCGTTTATTCCTGCATTCTGGAAGTTGTTGATGAAGAGTGCCGTATTTAACTGCCTGATCTTTTGTTACTTTATTTAATTGCTTGTCAGTATTCTATGCTGTTTTCTAATTTTATGTTTAGTTGTTTCCATGCTTGGATTTCAATTTTTACTCTTCTTTAATATTCTCATTTTTGCATTCGCGAGCCATTTTTCCCCGTTTTTGCTATCATAAACCAGTTTAAACGTGTCGAGCACCATTCATAATGGTTCCGTTTACTCTTCCGTGGTGTTAAATTTCAGGCAGGGAAGGGTTAATGCTCGCACTGCCGTTATTACTGTTCGCATTTCTCTCTAATTCCCCAGCTGTATATATATAGCTCTTTCTTCAATAGTAAGACTATAGGCACATTCTTTGCTACCGGTATTTGGTAGCCTATATGATTGTTTTGTAGTTGCTTCAGCATATCTATCTCAATAGTATATACCTAAATTTTTCCCTGATAAGAGTATCATTATCTTCGTTGGCATACAATCTATAATCTTCGGGCTGTCTAAATTATTTTTTCCCCTTACTCGAAGTTTATTCGCGATGACTTTATTATTTCTATTCCTTAACAAAATTTCTCTGTATTGTGGGTATACGCATCAAGTTTATTTCCTTGCACTGTGTTTCTCTTTACTTTTGAGTTTCTGGTGTACTTACTGAGTTACTGGAAATAAAATCTTCAAATCAACCGTTGCATTTTGTTCTCTTGATTTCGATAATTTCTACTTAGAACCGCACCATTTCCGTAACTCTACTTTCCTGAAGTAACAGCTGCTGATCGAACACACGGTAATCGCTGGGGGCGATCTAGAAAACAATAATCACTTGCCTTACAGATTCGCTTGTTTTTTTTTTATTCTTCTTCTTCTTATCTTTTTTCTTTTTTGCGGCAGAATGCCTGCCCACGCGCGCAAAGTCCTGTCGACTTTCGCTTACGTCTTCCTTAAAATTCTGAATTTGCATCTAGTTCAACTCAGATCGTGATTCAGCTGCCCTGCCACCAATCTTTGTGTTCTCTATCAGCGAACAAGTAAAATGACGCCCACGCCTCTGGCCGCGGCAGTGTTGCCATTCCAGCAACATTTCTCCTGGAGCAGTAGGGCTCAACATTGCCAATGTTGTCATTCCAGTAACATTTTTCTGGAGCAGTGTAGGACTCATTACTGACAGTGTTGCAATTCCAGCAACATTTCTCTAAAGCGGTTGAGGGCTCAATATTGACTAAAAACAGTCTTCGCGGTGCTGTCTCTCACTCGTGTGACGAATTCGTCGCGTTAAAGTTTTGTTTGTTAACACCTACATGGCCCCAGCAGAATAAAATAAAATAATGTTACCCCCTTCATGAGCTAAAAATCAATTGCACTGGTCATGTCCTCAGCACTCGATGATGTCTCTGCCGTATACATCACTGAACTGCAATGGATCTTAAGACCAAAAATGGTGACAAGCTTAACTTTAAAAATAATTCACAGTGCATGTGAATGCAAACTCCCGCCGGCGAATCGGGCTCGTTGTGAAGTTACAAAATATTTTTCGAAATTATCATCGCTTTTATAATTGCCGAATAGATTCCACTAACTTTCCGGAGGGAGAAGTATATTTATAGCCTATATATAGGTACATCTCGTCATGAAGTCAATGGCTTGGAAATGAAGTGGAGACGGCATAATTAGTATAAAGATATATTTGCTCAAGTTTTAAACGCTGGTCATCTTCTTTGTGCCTATATCACAAATCACACTGAGATGTGCGCAGTAGAGCTGTATCATAATATTTTACGAGATATTTACTCCAATGATGACGCACGCTGTAGTGGTTGTTACAGCCTGTGGAGTATCTGCGAAGATGCCGAGTTTTCAGCGTGTCTGTGTACCATCTGTCCTTACACACCCATGGCTACCAAAGCTAGTACGCTTTTCCTAATATCGCGGTTTTTTGTCAAAAATCCTATTGACAGCGATGTCTGCTGCATTAGAAGCAGCAGCTTATATATATAGTAGCGGAGTGACCGCTGGCCCGTAAAGAGGTGGAGGTATATCGGCACTGCAATTACCGTACTGAACTACGCTGGAAGAGGACATCAGGACAGGCAAGCATATTAATATACTATTATGCAAACCGCAGCCAATCCACTGAGGTGGCTCGTGGGCTCTGAGATTGAAACCCACGTCGGTTCAAGCTTTCTTAGCCTTTGCCACATAACGGTCTTCGCTGCAATTGAGCTGCGTCATCTCTTACCAGACGGTCTTTCTATAACAAACAAGCTACGTTACTATGAAATTTGCAGTATAGTCTATATTACCGTATGTCGCGAACTAAAATATAACCATAAAGCACGAAGATGTTGTCTTAACAAGCACCGTGATCATAGTCTAGGAACTACATATATTAGCGGCTTGATTTGTATTCGTACGTGTTAGCGTATGCGCCTCCACCGCTGCGCTGAGTGTCTGCGTTAAATCTATGTGATTTGTCTGATATAAATCTATTTTTATTTCCCTGCGCTTGAGCTGTTTGCACAGTGATCTGTAAATTTGCATGGCAATTGGAGAGCTAATATGACTAGTGCAGTTACGCTTTGCCTTAAACCTAAAGCGTTACTGTACTAGACATATTAGCCCTCCAACTGTAGCTCAAGATGATTGTGCTACGAAATGCAGTAATGTGCTGTGCATGGCAGCCTTCATCGCCATCGGCCGTTCTTCATCTGAACAAGTTTCTATTATTCGATTCCATAATTGCTCTTTTTGTGTAAAATTCACTAATGAATGCTCATGTGGTTGTGTACGTACTGTGTAGTCATTTTCTAGCGGATCTGCTGAAATCGATCCGGCAGCACTGGCTACCGCGTTCAGGCTTGCATGTATCGGTTTCTATTTCAAGATCAACACTCAGCACGATTGTCTTGACGCCCGATAGACGGGTAATGTTGACTCTGAACACACTCGGGGCTACAAGGCAAATGCTTGCGAACAGGTCTTTGAACAGGCGCGTGTCCACCAACACAGAAGGACCTTCTTCTCCATGAAAAACAAACTGCAGGTTCTTACTCACTGGGATAATAAATTTTAGTGTTAATGCCGCTATAATAGATATGCGAGTAGACGCGCTGTGAGTTATGGACATGATTTAAACTACAGTAAGCCAGATCCTTGTGGTATAAGCGAATGGACGTTGGGTAAATCACTGGCGTGGTTTATGAGCTGTAATAATTTATCCTCTGATGGAATGTGTACACCGTTCGACGGATGTTTATGATTGTCTTAGGCAATTACTGCCAATGAGCTAAAAGCTATACAATAATTGACGGAGGTATAGCTATACAATTAAAAAATTCAAATTAGGAATTTGTTATCCGGCGGCTTTTTTGGGAGATGAATAGTTTTAGGGTAACAGGCAATATAATACTTTATATAGGGGAGGGTGTGAAGCTAAGTAAATACGTACTACTGTCCTGTTAGTATATTTTTTGTGGGAAAAAGGAGGAACGCAAAGAACAGCTGCATTTTTGATCAGCCGAAAATACGTTGGTAAGACAATTGCAAATTGCAATCAGAGCGTCATTCATTGAATTGCCGTATGAAACGGATCCTCGTCCTATCCAGTGTTACTTTACAAACGTACTGAATTCATCGAATAGAGCCAGAACTTTCCTTATGATAAGTGTGACTTTGAAAATGCATTACATTTATCAATGGAGTAGTCTAAGAGTTGTTCGTATCCAAACGGCAACTTTACGAACATGCTTGATCAAGTAGAGGAAGAACGCTTTTTTTTTAATGCGCAGGTTTTTTTGCTCCTAAATCGAAATATTGATACTGGGATATTGAGCTATAGAGTGCATTCGCTTGTGATAATGCGTTACTCACTATTGTGGTGAGTCGCGTTCCAGGGAGACTGCATTGGGTTCCTTAACTTGAGTTAGGCCTCTAAGCAACTTTCGTATCCTACCCAGGTTGTTGCTTTTCTTGTTGTTGATCTCTTGCGTGTTTTGGTTGTTTACTGTTGCTCTGTATGACTGCGTCAGTGTCCAAGCGTGTTTCATATCGCATATCAATCCCTCCGTTTTTACATTAGAGTTGCTGCGGTAGGGCGGCTCTATTTAAGAACTGTAATAATGGTGTCGAAAAGGCATTATCTGCTCTGTGAGACAGAAAACTTGTAGATATGCAGAATAAGTTCGTCTGCCATATGGTATCCGAGTAGTCTGGCTGCCATATAATTATAGTTCTTGCTATGCATATCGGCGTCGACTACGCCTTCAAAAGTGTTGTGTATGTTTTTTCGTCTTTACCTTAGCTACTGTTTACCTCACTGTGGTTGTCAAACCATCACCTGTTGCAGTTTTGAATGATAATGCGTAATAAACACACGATGCAAAGCTGTTATACGACTACAGTGGAAGCCGCTATAGATAACAGCTTTGTGACTTGCGAATTTACACCTCTTAATCGGCCTAAGTTTTTAATCGGAGCGGTATATGTGCGTCGTTGTCTACGTATGACTAAGAGGTACATCAGGGAAACTAATGGTTCTCCTGACGGATGTGGCGACAACACTCCAAATACACTCCAAAATACAAGATTGAAACTTCTATGACTATTAGAAAATGAAATACAGTATCAATGCCTAATTTTATCTGATGCTAAAATCTGCTGGACCACAAATTATGAATGAAAAAAGAAAGAGTTGAGAAGGGTAATAACTTATTAATCGGATCAGCAATGAAATCATAGAGCAATATAATTCACTAACGTGTCAAGCCAATGCTCCACCGCAGTTCCACGGCGGTTCTATATCAACTACCCTCGAATTGGATATTATTTCAGGATCTTCATTTATTATTATTAAGAAACTTCACGCCCGGGCCGCCACGGACAAGTAGTGCAATCCAAATTAAGCATTATGCAACATCGGAAGCTCGAAACTCTGCAGACGAAAATTCAACAGAAATTAAGCTACCAACGCGGACTTAAACGCCTACGACCAAAAGCTGATCGTGACCACGAATTCCAGATCGAAACCGACCAAGGCAGGAAATACTGAGTTAACTGACGAGTTCGGCACCTACATATATGTATCTAAGAGCCCCAGTGTAAAGAAGTGTAAACACTATAAAACTGAGGTATAATCCATTTGTGACCAGTTGCTTTGGAAGAACAGGAACACTATACCAGATCAAGACATGAATTTGAAAACCGTATCAAGACCTGAATTTGAAAAATGGCTATTATCACAACCTGTAGTAATACATTTTTAACAGTTCTGTTGCTGACAAATTATGTTCGTACATTTTGTTTGAATAAGTACTACAGGCTGAGGCAATAGACAGCACAAGTTTGTTCACTTGTCATAACTTGATGATAACTTTCATGACTAAGAAGTGAAGCGATATGTCACTTCACCCACGTTTACAGACAGAACATGCTATCGCCGGTATGTGTTAGCCAATAACTGACGTTCTCTATTGTTTTCATGCGAGACAAATTCGCTATATATATTGGATTTAGTCCTGGCTCTGGAGGGGGGAGGTGTCTGTGTACATTTTTTTCTTTTACAGCTCTACCATGTATTTTCCTATTCCATAGGATTAGGATATTAAAAAAAGTTGGGTAGAAGTTTCGCACCTGGTACATTTTGGAGGGTGCATGGGGGGGCATAATTATCAATTGTTTACCGATTGCTCCGAAACTTTCTCAGAATGTGTATTTTGAAAAAAAAAACACATTTTGCTCAGAAATTTTTTTTTATTTTGGATTTAATTTTTGAGATAATGTAATGTATATATAAATATTTATACCTATATTTTTATGAAATTTCAAAAGAATAGATCAGATTAGATAGGCGGCAATAGACGAACCAACAGGCCCATTCTCAAAGATACACCGAAGCTTACGAATGGGCCCTCTATGAGCTATTGCCATTATATTAGTAGGATATAAAGAACTGGGGAAAAGAGAAGAAGAAAAAAGAGGAGGGAGAAGAATCTCAGCAAAAGTGACGATCATGAATGGACGCAATCACGATCAATAGCCGCTGATATGCGGAGTTACAGATGTCAGACAGTGTAGTTGGAGCGGAAGAGAGAGAAAGACGGATTAGGGAAGCCTCGGAGGCTTTGGCCGTTACGAGTGTGCGACTCCTGGAGGAGGAATCCTTAGCCGTGGGGGATGTCTCTCCCAATGTATGTCAAGACGATTTTTAAACGCGTTGACTGATTCCGCACTGACAACGTCGGAAGGGAGTCTGTTTCAAATGCTGACTATGAAATATGGAAAGAATTGCTGACTTAAGGTCGTTCTTCGAGCTTTATGCTTGAGTTTTTGACCGTTGTTTCGCAAGCGATCTTTGAGGTCTCTTTCAAAGAGTCCGTTATAGGTTTAGTTATATAGACCTCAATGATAATTTCGTGCTAGAAAAAGAAAACAATGACAGTTTTGGAATTCTTGTAAGATTCCTGACAAAATGATTGCCCTGGATTTTTGTCATTTTTGCCCTAATAATTTTTTTTTTCACAGCTCAAACCCGAATATTTTTTCCCCTATATTGTAGTTAGCGATCAAATATCGCATATCATATGAAAACGAAATAGAAAATGTAAATCTAGCTCAATATTTTTGTTACTACTGTTTCAAAGATTCCAAAACTGTCATTTTTTTTTTTTTTTTAGCATGAAAACTCATTGAATTCTATTCATATGAAATTTTATATATATATAAATCACATTATCTCGAAAACCAAAGCCAAAATCAAAAGGCTGTAGGAGCGAAATGTGTTTCTTTTTTCAAAAATACGTATTCTGAGCAAGTTTCAGAACAATCGGCCCATAATCGATTATTTTTTGCCCCCCCCCCCCCGCCTACCGTAAAAACGTTCCAGGAGCGAAAGATCTACCCAACTTTTTTGAATGTCATCATCACATGCAATAGGAAATTATACGGTATAGCTGTAAAAGAAAAACGTGCACAGACACCCCCGCCCCCTCCCCCTCCAACACAACCAGGCCTAATTATAATGATCTGAGTGGTTGAGATTGTCTAGTTAGACGATTCAGGTGACGATGTTATTAAGAATGCACTAAGTATGTGGGAACAACATGCTCTTCTTATTGAACTTAGCATTTATATTAATTTCAATACCATAACAAGTCAATAACGCACTTCGTCTAACGCGTTTTTTAAGTCTAAAGTGGAGTAACATTGTTAAGATTGCCTAAATAATGTTTGCGTTTGACTCTCATAGAATCGCACTCCTCACGCACATGAATGCAATATTTTAATACTGGCCGCAGCTGCAGTCAACCAACGACGATAATGTCTCTGCGGCAACGTTAAGAGTGATCGCGAAATAAACGAAAAGGTTAATAAGAAAGTCATCAACACGTACTTACTATGCAGTAAAAATTTTAGAAACTGGCTGAAAAAGTATTACGAACTGCTCGCACTAATTTGTCCGTGGTAGTTGGATGCTTGACGTAATGGAGTGCAGTGTTTGATCACGTGCGTGTATGTCAATTTGCCAGCACCCTGGCGCCGCTGCTTGCGGGCTGTCTCCGCCGCTTGTCTTGAACACCTCGTATTGACTTCAGGCAAATTTGCCCTTTAACTGTTTTGTTTCTCTTTAAATGTTGACTTTGCGTACCCTAAGCAAACTCTTTATTGTGTTACCTGGGAGCCAAAACCTCGAGATTGTTCACTCAATGTGCGATAGCCTTGTAACTAATATACAAAGGTTTCAGTATTCGATCTGTATGCATTTCTTTTGCTATGCAATTTGTTTCGAGCGTGTAACTGCTAGATTTTGAGAATTTTATTGAATTGGTTTCGCCTTATATACTTTAATTTTAACCTAAAATTAACAAATCCCATAACATGTAATTTGCCTTTCACGAGTACCTATATTTAACCCTTTTAGAGTCATCAACCATGTTTGAAAGTTTTAATTTGCCACAAAATAAGGCCTTTGGAATATTTTATCCTGCTTAATGGCCTAATTAATACTCTATATAGAAACCGTGAGCTGATATCAGTTAGACTCTCTTGTCTAGGTTTTCTGAGTTTTTGAGATTTTAGATTTCAGATCGTCTGTATTCTAACGTCAGTTGAGATGATGTGAACGGAAACAAATTTCACTTAAATTTTATCCGTTTATAGTTACATCAGAAAGCCCATTTGACCGCTAATTTCGGGAAACCTGTTGCCTTGGTTATTGTATCAGCTGTTGACACATTTCGTATCTATTCTTGTTCCACCAGGACGCACAATACTAAACGCTACTGAGGAAAATTCCCTAAAAGGCATTCATAGCTGACTTAAACATAGGCAGATCTACATGGCCGAACACGAATTCCAGTAGCAAAACTTCTGGCAACACGGGTCTGTACGTAATGACCCAACGGAACCTAAGCTAACGAGTTTGTCTCCTATGTAATGGGGTGCATGGGCCTTTACCGCAGCTCCTACGTTTCTATCAAAGACCATGAGAACAGGAACACTGGAATACAGTTAATGTCCCTCACTATTGATTACCTTGTTAAGCATTCACAAACAGTCAATGCTATGCCCATGGGACAAATATACCTTATCATTGTGAGCACCAAGCTGACGAGCTGAATCAACAAATGTTGTAAACCGGATCACAATCCTACTTAATAATCCGCATTTATTCGAAGAGCATCCAGTTTGCATACATTTCCATTTAAAACTGCATGTCAAGGAAATAGTTGCAAGCTGTCATAGTTGGAGTGCAATTAATAATTTGTTCCACGTATAGTATTCTACAGTATATACCTCGCTACCAAGTTGCTCAAGTTTTTCTAAATTCTCCTACGGGACATATTAAACCAAAGTCCCCCGAGAGAGCCTGTCTGGGAACTACAGTCCTCCACTCTCAGTTTGTTAATCAGTTGCCAGCTCGGTATCAGGTTTTATTTTGCCGCGATATGCCTTACGAGCGTAGGACGGCGAGGAATTTCAATCCAAGGAGGCAGCCGCGATCAGTAGGAGATTGTCAATCAAATTGCGGGTACACGATGGTCCGGTGGATCCAGTTCTCAGTCCGCAGCCAATGAGAACTGCACTATGGAGAGGAAGTGCATTTCTGAGGGAAACCCTCCTCTGTATGATCAAAAAACTTAGGTTGGATGGCTAAAAGAAAGAGGAAACTACATCTTGTCGTATGGTATGACTGAGGACAGTTCGAATCAAGACCCCGTGCCATTGTTGCTCTCCGGTTTTACTTCGCTTATCTCTTATAAAGTGTAGGTATCTTGCAGAGTTACGTGAGCACGGCGCCATCTACTGTGACCATTTGTTACTTGTGATGAATTTCCGAAATTGTTTCGCTGTTGTTTCTTCTTCTGCTACTGTGATGCCGAAATAAAGAGGGTGGAAAAGTCTGTATTGAGTTGTCAATCAAGCCTTTTCCATACATTTAAGAAGCTCTTCTTGCAGCGAAAATCACTCATTCTCTGAAGAAACAACAACGACAAAAATACATCTACATGACACAAGTCGGTGCAGCAAACAAAAAAGACTGTCAGTAGCAAATTCCTGACTGTGGAATAAAAATACATCAAATCCTGCAAGAACACACAGAAGCATCTACTAATTTGATCACTATCAACTACTGACCTTACGCAGAAGCCCAACGATAATCGAAGCACGTGAGTCAATACTCCTATTATGCCCCTCTAATGTCAACTTATCGTCAAAAATATCACTGTGAATCTCTAGAGCGCTAGGCACATTTACGTTCAAAGGCGGATGCTGAGGTAAAAGTGTGTAGGACCAACTGACAATCATGGATTTAGTCTTTCCCAATTCAAACCCTGGGCGACAGCATCATTCACACTGGGTACCGCGCAAGCTGCGCTGCTATATTGCTGTGTGATTGTTGATTGCTTAGGTATACTGCATTTACTACTATGTATTGACACTGATATTGATGAGAAGAATTGCAATAACAATTGCTAATAGTATCAATAATATTGTAGAAAAAAGCATCAAGAACACTCATAATAAACAACAGCATTTATAACAGTAAAAACAAGTCAATAATTACAGCAAGCATGTGTCGTTATTTAAAAGAACAGAAGATGATAATTGATTTCGATTTAAACGAAGAAGCCGCCGGTGCGAGAGGGCAGCAGGCCCTTCATTTATTTCTAGGTCTGTCGGTGGCACATTCCGTTTGTTTGTTTTCGATCGCAGCAGGGCGCATCACCCCTGTCAGTCATTTAGGCGGGACTTATTGCTTTTGTTGCCCTCAAAAAAGTTGTAAAAATATCGCTGCTGACACTCCGTGATCTCTGATATTAGTAATTGTTCTAATACCTTCATGAATAACTTGCCCTTTTGATGCAGTTCATTAGTTTTTAGTGCCTAAGTTGCTCAAATATACTTCGTGAGAGTTAGTTTGATATTCTCAGTCAATTGTGCATTTCAAGCTTGAAGGTAGTTTTCTTGTCGTCCATTCCAGCTTTGCAAATATTAATAATAATTCAGGAAATAACGTCATTGTTATCGTAGATTTTCGTCGTTGCATCATTTCCGTTAGCAGAATAATTACTAAACCTATTATAGAATCTTCCTATACACTGTATTAGAGCTTAAATAGAATTACCGGTATTTAGTGCACAGGGAATACTTTTTATTTGCCGCCATTAATTTGTATTGCTTAGCGACGATATTTTGACCTTCATTCATCGGCTTGTCATTTTGTTTCTTGAATTTAGCCTAAAGAAACTTGCTGTGCCCGTGCATGCGCGTCGATTCAATGTGGGAAAACGCTTTAGGTGGCTTCCACGTTTTCGACGTCTTATACATCCCTTCTTTCTCTCTTCTTCTTCTCTTTGGATCGCAGCGTAGTCTGTGCGTGTTTAGTGATGATCAAACTTGGAATAGAATAATACGAATATCGTTCAAACGTCATTGGCAATCTCCACCAACCTATAATTGTACCCATTGTTGATCTGCCACTAAAAATACTTTAGGGTTAAGAACTGCGTCCTTTATTCTGATACTTCACCGTCAGTAATACGATCGAAAATGTTTGAGACATAATTTTCAAGATCAGAAATCTTTGCGCGTGCAAACTAGTTATTACCGGAAAGTTTTGTTTCTATATACTATCGAGTATATATCTATAAATAGTGTTACACACTCACTGTTCAATATGTTATGTATGCGTTTTGCTCACACAACATTCTAATGTGTTAGCTTTAACATTCAAATGTGTAGACGCATTCTTTGTACCTATCATGCGAGTTCTTGTTGGCGGATGTGATCACCGTCTCCAGGTCAGAGTCTCTCAGATAAGAAACGAAAAGTTTGCATAGGTAACTTACCATACAAAATGTGCTTGTTTTCCAGCATTGCTAATGTGAGTGATAACCAAGATTATTAGGGACTTTCCGGCCGGAACCTGTATCTGTAAAAATTGCCTTCCAAAACCTGTAACCAGAGTTTCGGAGATATTTGTTGGTCTCATAAACATACAGCTAATTTACCGGCGGACTTCCGACCCCTTTCCGGTGGGACCTCACCGCCGTTCCAAACGATGCCGGCAATGATAGATATTTAAGGCGCTTGTGCTTAGCTCATACGGTACTTAGCTATGTAGTACTCAACATTCAGCTACACCGTTCTGCTTGTAGCCCTTATCAGATGTAGACCTCGTTCTCTGTGGTCTGCGTCTATCAAGCAGCATGCTTCCTACTTATATTTGCGCTGTTACGGGGTATGGAAATGAGTAATAAACGTGGTACATATCCCCAAGGGGCGAGCTATTCCCCAACCTACCTAACTAAAAGACTTAGCGATTGGGAATCATACGGCAGCTGGATCAGTAAAACA
>LQNS02278157.1:8642387-8653380 GCA_001587735.2 Parhyale hawaiensis
AGTTATTGTGTTAACAAGCATAATATCAAGATCAAACCCAACGAGAAATAAAGAGACGAACAAACATATCATCACAGAGTCGAACAAACATACCACCAAAAGTTTGGTCAATTACTTTTACCCTGCTAACACCACCACAATTTAGGTCTTGTTAAAAACAAAATTTGTTAGGTATCCATAAAAGATTATATTAGGTTTTTGAAAATGGGAGAAGGTTACCGAAAGGCACAAGGGAACGATGATGTCCTTGGACTTGTATTCGAAGTTTCTGGTGATGAATCCGAGTACTCTGCTTGCCATTTTCACACTCTTGTCAACAACGACTGACACAACATCGTTGTTTGTAATAGTGATTCCTAAGTCACGTTGTTGGGTGACAGTAGCCAATTCCGTCCCATTCATTTTCAATGGGATGGAAGAGTTCACCAGCCCTACGTGGTAGGAACTTATTCTGAATTTACTTGATAGAAATTGTTTGTCTCCTTCTTCATCATCATTTATCCTTACCAATGATTGAACTTTCCTTAGAATAGTTTTTGAATAGATTAGATAGGAGGCAGTAGGTGGACCAATAGGCCCATTCCTAGAGACCAGCCAGGAATTACGCTCCGCCCCGCTAAGAGCTACCGCAAAACAATATGTTGTCTTGCAGCGCAAAATAGTATTTTTCAATTTTTGAACTCGTCTTAATCTTATGATCAGGAGGGACTATATACGGGCCGCTGTCGCTGGCTGCTCAGGCACGCATCAATAGCGGAACTGGATATGGGCAAGGAAACGGCCAGGACCTCCTTACTTACAGCTATTAGAGGCTCCATATTTCAACGCTGGTAAATTGGGGAGGTGTAGACGGAAATACCATCCCGTAATATCAGTTATGACGCTACTATTGAGATCGTCGCCACAGGAAACTTAATGGATCAATGCTGCGGAGATGATTTTCTCTGTTTCGCCGCAGACTAGACAGCGCGAGTTGGTTGTTAGACGCTCAGTAAAATTATATGAAAAACCACCGTCTGGTTTGGCTCTGTTTCGGTTAACTTCACTTTTACGGTATTGGACGTTTATATAGAGAAAGATCTCGTTATGCCTCAATACTTTTTTCTTGCTATATAAAATCTTTTTGTACTGCTGAATCGTCATGTGGCGAGCACATTGAAAAAGAAAAAATACAAATAAATGAATGTAGTCTTTAATAAGCCTTCAATTTGGTTGAACCTTGCTTTGTTTTTTGGACTTGCATAGTTGTGGACCTTTTTCTGTATACGTGAGTAATGATGTTCTCTCTACTGTCGCTCATATATTAAATAAGTGCAGCTATCTGTCGTCGAGCATGCTGGGCACAAAAAAAAAAAAAAAAACTATGAGGTGTGGGTGGGTAACTTTAAGCTAAAGTTAGCTAATGACCTTTTTTAGCATAGTTTATTTTAGCGCTTTATCACTATTAGTAACATTGAAAAAGTTGGACATATTTGGTGACGTGATCAAATAGGTACTGTTAATTGTTTACTCCAGTGATTGTAATATTGATCATAATCGCACTTGAGTGTACTGTCAGTCGCACTTCAAGGTTATGCACTTTACGAGTATGTTTTACGAGCAGTTTTATATGGAAATATACTGTGTGTTTCTTCGTTTTCCTGTATTGTTGCCCATATTTAAAATAGGTACAAATTTTTACCGCTTTCCCTTCAGTGGAATGTCGAACACTTCTGTGATATTTTTTTTTAGAAAATAGGTAGCTTCAGCTTCTTTGTTCTACACTTTTTCATACTTTCACACGAAAATATCGCTCTTGGCATAATTGAAGTTTTTTTTCTGTCACGCTAAGCATGAAACGCGTATTACTTTACCTGGATAAAGTCCTTTTCCCCGTATCGACAATTTCAGTCGTATATTCATATGACTGCTGACGCATACGGCCACAAATGCAGGATTGATCTGTATTTCTGAAACTCTTAATTTGTGCTTGTATGTGTAGGTGTATTGTGCTTTCTGGAAGCTATGTAAGTTAAATTCATTACTTACTCTACGTCTAGGAGTATGGCATCTCATTTTCCATATTGCAGTCTCATTCTATATACAGTACATCTCCTTACCGCTGATAGTGACCGTATTCGCTATCGTCTTGAGGTGAAGCAGACATGAATGAAATTCTTTGCTATGTTTTGGCACCACTTGAAGGAAAACACAGAATGTGTCATGTCGGAGCTGTTATCTGAACAGGACTCTTGGGGTGACCAACTCTGCGATGGCTGATCTCTGTAGTGCTTTGAGCAACGTCCTCTCGTGTTTGCTTACTTTTCCTAATTTATTGCATGGAAGAGAAACACTTGCGACCCTCTCACGTACACTTGTATGTGAGGCCATCAAACAGCGTAATCTCTTTCATATTCACGCTCGGCTCAAATTGTCAACTAAAGCCATTGAGAAGTGTCAGTTTGTACTCGCTCGTCAGTGCCATGTTTGAAGCTTAGGCTTCTTTTCTCTCGCCTGCCGTAGATCGATATCGAAATGGTCTGAAAAACAGTCGCTTGCTTCTCACTAGCCAGAACGTTGGGCCAGTGAACCGCAGCACGATTGCAAGTTTTGCTGGGCAAGAAGTTCATACTGTTGCATGTCTGGGAGCTTTACGCCAAGCCACTGCGATGGAGTGATCCCAATAGGCACTTCCACACGTCAACATTGTTCCTGCAATATATGAAAAGAATGAGATCTAGTGCGGAACATCTAAAATTCCCTTCATAGTACGAAAGATGGGTCGCACGACCTCACTAACTTGTAATGACTTATCCCACACATTTACGCTAAATGTCGTCAAGAGAGAGAGAGAGAGTGAGAGAGAGAGCTCTCCCAGCGTTCTTTCAACATCAATTAGCGGGACCTGAGAGTTGAGAAGAACAAGCAACAGCGGTTTTGTGTTAGCGAAGGTTTCTCGCAGTCTCACTTTTTAGGACACCCTCGTCTAATCGCATAGTAGGGGCTTTGTGTGTACACTTCGGTATTGTCTCAATTGTCTCTATTGAGTTCGCAAGTTTTATTTCCGTGTGCGGTTCTTAGTTTATAAGGGACAACAAAGTAGGCTTGTTGTGGGAGGCTATAGCATCGGGGTTACAATATATTATGTACGTTGCAATTGCAATGCGCTGGGCTGTATATATACTTTAAAATAAAGACGCACAGTTGTCCCGTGGTATTCTCGCTGTGTTACTTTTCCTTGCGTCCGTATTCTAGTTTAGTGTGAGACGCATACCTTGTAGAGTTGGTTTATTAAGCTTAATATCTGACAAAGCAACCCGTTGATTTGGGGAGAATTTTGGCAAGCGCGTAACTTAGGGATCTATATAGGTCAGGTTGTTAACAGGACATGCGCAATTTATTATTATTAATTTTCCTTATAATAATAATTAGTACTGTCGTTTCTCATCATAGTTATTTATTGCTTTGAAGAGTTGTTTCAGAAACGCATATATAATTTACTGCATCGTGGGTTTCCTATAGAAGTCCAGCCAATATTCACATGTCTTACAAACATTCACTGTATTCTACAGTAGATTCATCTACAACATAATAAAGACCGATGTGCATTTATCTGTTTATTTATTTGTTATCTGTCCATTTTCTGTCACGCTTCAAAAAACAGATAGGCAAAAATTAGCCCGAGTTGCAGACGATAGCAAAGTCATAGGGCGGTCTTATATGTGAATGCACTTCTTGCATTGCCGAAGTTCAGGTTGAAAAACTGAAAGTATCTGAAGCTTCCTTAACACTTTCATGCATCTTGATTCTTAGTATCTTTAGTTTCTTTTCACAGATAATTTCATCACATAAATTATTCTTCCAAATTTATTCTAATCGCCGACGAAGCAGCTTTTTGCTAAAGAAATACCATTGGACCTATATGATATGCTGGCGTGTCCATGATACTATACATATATTTATTATGGTTGTTGCTGGACTTCCTGTGAAAAGCACTTAATTTTCTCCATGTCAGGAATCGAAAAGAAGAGTTTAGTTGCTCAACAATAATTATTTTGAAGCCGTGAACGCTCATCTCTCTGTTCTTTTAAGTCAGCAGTTATAGAAACGAAAGTGTGATCAATGGAGAAGGATCATAACAAATTCTTCGCAGTCATTTCATTTTTTGCAGCGCGAGCACTTTATTCAATATTATCATATTACTTGCCCCTCCGTTAGTTAGTTGGACCGTTGCGCATTCATCAGTATTATAGATAGGGGGACAATTTGGGCTTCCTTGACATATCCTTGATACGACCTTAGAAGAGATCAAGAGGAGAAGTCAAGTTCGAATTTGAGCTGCTGCTGCTGCTGCTGCTCGCAGGTCTTACACTCTTCGTAAGTATGATGAGGGTCCGAGGTCACCATGCATAATCAAAGAACAATTATTTTATTTCGTAGAATTTCCACAGGTTCCTTCCCTATAATATAGGAGAAAATTAGGATGATACGGTCTGAGATATCACTGAAGAACGTCGCTTCTGTTCTATGAAATATCAACAGGTTCCAGCTAGTTCTAATTGTTATACAGCATCATGATTTCTGACGGCCTACCGAAACTGCTTCCGAGAGTACACAGCCTTCTACAACGCAAGGAAGTTACGTAGATGCTGGAGGAAGTGTAACCCGAGGGTACCACATGTTGGGGAGCCCTGCACACTTCGTCTTCCCCTGTCGTGTTTGGCTTCAAATGTGCCCCTAACAAAGCAGTTCTGCTACGCAATTGTACCACTCACTGCACCGCTCATGACGCTTCTGAAACGTATTATTTTTTATATATATTTCGTTGTTATTATTTTAAATTATTTTCTTTTTTCTTATGGGCGCTAAACTCATGTTTTTTTTGTGCCTTTATCGGTTATCGGTTGTGCAGGTTCAAGTTTACGCACTGTTGCAGTAACTGCGATTGTAAACAAGTACTTGATTTTGCCATTAATTACCAAGTATTTCGCTCATATTTGACATCTTTGCAGCTTTTTTGTCTCTGCATAGGCACGTCGATACGCTGTACCTGATGGGATTCACCGCTGTGCTATAGATATACTTCTAACGACTAGGTACCAAATGTTACCTGTGGTATTTTTTGCTATTCATACGTGATTCGCTTCAGCAAATGCCAGGTTAAAAACCCTATTTAAATCACACATCTATCTGTAGCATGGTGTATCACTATGGAAAGGTGACTTTGATCTCTCTTTCGGACATTGGTCATCCTCTGAACTGGCTTAACTTTGAATGTCGAAGTTGCCTCCATAGACAGTTCCTTCATAACTCTGGGCTTCTCTCCGCAAATTTTAATTACTGAACTTACTAGTTTTCTTCAAACCTAAAAGCATTGGGTGTGAATTAGTCCTATTCCAAGTACAGGAAACGCTGCAAAATCTTTGCGTGGTAGTATTGTTAATTGATCAGTGAATATTAGGGTGGACCTGTGCATGCCAGTATTTCTGTATGATTGCAAATATCTTTCAATTAATCACCTACCTCGCCGTGATTCGCATCATTCTACGCATACGCTTGCAGAAGCTGCTCGGTATTCCCATCATCACTCTAAATATTGGCTGTTTACACTTACTAGGAAGGTTATGTTGGTGGCTTGCGTGGGGAACCTGCGGAATCTCACTCAATGTGACGTTCGATAACAGTTGACTCGAAAGTACAACGACCATCTCTTTGATCTCAATGTCATGACAAGCTTACTGCCCCTGTCTCCCGGTGTTTGTTGATAGCACTCCCCAAGTCAAACCTGCGTCCTACCCTAGCCTGTTCTGCCGTAGATACGGCAGCTTTTTGTTGCCTCACTATGGTCTAGTAAATTAGTCTCTATCACTTGATAAAATTTCTCATAAAACTTACAAAATATTACGCCTGGTTGATAGCTTTATAGAAGACGCCACTAATTAAAATGTTGGTCATAATGGAAGCTCTCACCGCGGGAGTTCGTCTCCCCAGTTTTATTTTCTGCAAGGGTTTTAGATTACAGAAACTAGAATGACCGCTTCTGGATCTGATGCGGCTGCATGGAAATTCGTTATGCTGATGCGCCGCTAGAGAAGGATCTCCTTTTCTTTTCATAATTTTGTGGGCTAGCCTTATGAAAACTACTGTTATTTATAATCTTACTGAAGAGAAGCGCTGCCCAGAAAGGTCTTATTCGGTTCGGTTTGGACTTTTTTAGCACGATGCTCGTTGGCGCTCCAGCGGTGCTGCTAAGAGTTGCACCGCAGTTTATGTGCGCGCAGCTATCGAGCGAACAGGGAGCCAAAACGCCGTAAAAATGACGAGCGATCGTTTTGCTGTATTGTGCATTTTTCGTAAAATAAATTACGAATACTGTGTAGCGGCTGTGTGAAGCAAATAGGTTTTTTGTACAGTATGTCCCTCAGGATGAGTGCATAAGCTACCTTGAAGGAATTTAGTTTAAGTTGAGATGAGCCTTACATCTATGCCGCCTTAGCTCAAACAGTCTGTAGTCGACAGCAGCCGGACACTTCTTTGCGCCCTTGTGGGAATGTCTGTAAATATACAGCACAAATCAGTGCATGTCGGCTTCTTAGTTGGAATGTACGGTCAAGGCAACTGCATCTTTCCTCTTTAGTATCAATTTTACAATCTGAAGATATTAGCTGTTGCTGCATAAGAGCATCTACATTCCTCCGAGTATTGACCAGTTACAGTTCGCTGTGCGCTCGATGTAAGAGCTGTTTCGTTGGCTGCTTTCAGAAACTGTACGTAGTCCGCAACCAAGAAGTGGCATCCGACTTCATCCTAAAGAGTGGATTAGTAAAGCGTCACGTGTAGGTCTTTCCCTTTGCTTTGCGAAGCTCAGCAAGCAGTTGTTGCACGGATACCTGCGGATTTCAAACAAATCCCGCAGCTTGAGAAGATCAGCTCCCCCAATGTCTATTGTGCTGCCTCGCCGGATGCTTCGCTACGCAAGTCAACCTGGGATATTTTTCCCACTGGGGATCCTCTGCATAAACTATTATGGTCTTCAGTGAAGTATTTCTTCTAAAGTTCCTACGCATGAAAAAATGTCAATCTTACGGTGGCGGAGCTAGTGACAGGTATGGTGCATACGTTGAACAGACGTTCACTGACAGAATTCAGAAAAGCATCGATAGCAGAGCTCCTTAATGTCGACCCTTAAGACTCATACGTCACAAGTCTCCTTTTCGACTTCAAGTAAACTTGATTGCGCGAAATTATCATCTTTGAGCCCCTTTCAAAATTAAATTCATACGTCAGTGTCATTCTATTCACTGTGGAGTTAAACATCTAAGTGCTGGGCTTTCACAAAAAAATTACTTTGACAACTTATAATTGCAGCATATGCTTCAACTCCGAGTTAATTCAGAAGCTATCCCTATGATGAAGCTGCTCATACTGTGCAGCATTCTGTACTTGACGATCAACATCTGATGCGTATTGCTTGAAAACTAGTTCAAATGTTGGGCCATGCTGTGACACGTAATGTTTTTTCATATTAACAGCCGCTAAGCCACCTTCAGATGCATTACGCATTGTTCCATAATCCATAGGCCCTGAAAACGGGGAAAACAGAGTTTCAATTTGATTGTTTTCTGTAAGTTTCATCGGCAGTTTTCCTGTAACTTCACCCGGACCGGTCTTATAATTTCCCCACTCCCGTTTACCGTGCTTCCGACGGTGCATTTTCTTCCCTATCTTGTGCATTGTTGGTCTTTGTTCCCAACATGCCTTGAGCAATAATGCTGAAGCCCTTACCATACCGGTAGATGTACGCCAAAATTTGACACTTGCTTTGCTGAAGAACCACTTCGCGCGAAGGATTTCTGTCCTGTGCCATGCATAACCAACACACAACGAGCCGCAGACGCTCCCCTATAAATGCCAGGGTCACTGAGGGGTTCACTGTTTCTGCTCGTGCTGCTGTCACTCCACCTCATTTGGATACATTCCAATGAGATAGAGAAATTAGCTTCTGGCTCAGTCAGAAAGTTAGCTGGCTGCGGTTCATGCTTAATAGTTGATATGAGGTCCTTGGAATCTTACGGCTGCGAGGGCTATCGTCACCGATACTAGTCATTAATTACAATATTACATTAATACTTTGAAGCACGTGTATCTGCATATACTTTAAATTGACATACGTGGCTTCTTTTTTATGGCGTATGGCACCTAAGATATCTCATCCTGTCATATTTATTTCAATAATGATGAAAACAATAATGTAATGATGAGTAATGTTCACTGTGGAGCGGACACAGTATGATTCAAAGGGCTTCAATCGAATACTCCGCAATCATAGTTGGCGAAGAAATTCACAAAGCATCTTCTATTTTTATCCTCTATGCATGATTTATCCTAATTGTTTAACCATTCGTAGCGTAGTCTCATCGGTATTGGTATAGTAGGCGGCCTACCTCAGAGTATGTGGTAGGTTAGGTGAGATGGGTTAGTTAGGAAGATGTTGGTTTAAATTGGTGCAGCTATGACAAAGTGCCTAACCTTACATATAGGTATGTAGTACTACTCCGGCACTGTATCATCTGCGTCTACTTCTTCCATCTGACATCAGTGACTGCAATACATTAAGTGACTATCACCACACGCTCATTAAATGATTTAATAGGCACATAAATATATGGCGTCAAAGACACAAAATAAGCGCCGATTAATTAAAAAATGATCCGAGAAGATACGCTTTAATTCCCATAAAATTGGGTTAATTAGAATATTAATCCTAGGTAACTGCGATACGCATGCACCCTCTCGATCGCTTGGCAGTTACGGTCTGAGGTAGTCAAATTCTGATGGCCTTTGTTTACTCAGTAGTAAACTGCACTGCCTTTGTCTTATCAGACCGTACTGGCATATTGAGACATTGATGCAAAAATCGAAACTTCTGGGAATTCGGTTGTGTAGAAAATTATCAGTGACAGCGAGCATCAGTTTTGTGGGAGATAAAGCTAAGTTTATGAGCTGCAGGAGCAAGCATGCCATTGTTTGTTGTCATGAAGTTAGTTTTTCTTAGGTTTAATGAGCAATACATGCTCATTAACGAAAATACCTGGAAATTGCTCAATTTATCTCACATACTTGTTTTTGGGAAGCAGCACTTTACTTTCTGTGTGTAGATAAAGAATACCTGCTGTGTCGTTACATAGCATTAGTGAGTGAACTTATATATGTCATTGTAAATAATGTACTAGTGAACCATGTCGCCAAAAATGACAGCGCTGAATTTGCGATGAATGGTATCTATCGTTCAGTATTCTTGTTTGTGGTACCGGTACTGTTTTAATAATAAAACATGAAGCTTTTGTATTGCCAGTTTGCTGCTATACTTATGACTTATTTTAGTCCTGCATGCCAATATACTCTGCACATGATGGTGTACTATCTGAAAGATATTCTCACTCCAGTTATTCTGTTCAATTAGTTTGATTTTGGTATGCATATTACAAGTATTTTTATCATTGGCTTGGTAGTATTTAAAACTACATGTTTCCACCCAACCACAAAAGAAGATGCATCACTACCTTTTCCACCTATGGAGTATTGTGGTGTTATATTCTTTTCTATGAAAATTCATTCATTTGCATATTATCATCAGCGCATGCGTTTTGCAAAATTTACGAAAAGATTTCATGACTTCCCGCAATCTTCACTTTGTTTGTCATAAGGTAGAGATGGCTGCAGGTTCACTTTTTAACATCATTTAAAGGTAAAAGTAAACTCAACTTGACCGCACACTCCAAATGGAAATTCCACATGCACTTGTTTGTGCTGCAGATAGATACCTGTTGGCTGCAGAGACCTGCTGTCACTGTTTGATATAATTTGTGAGATTCTACTCTCTTAGGCTATTAGCATGATGGTTTGGCAAGTCAAAGATGCAGATTTCATGTCTCATTCACTCCCTTAATTCGCCAATTAACTCGACCAGGTCGTTGCTCTGATTTAACTGCCCTCGTTTTAACGCTTTACCGCCGAGAGCAAGACACATCTTGTATTTTTATTAGTGTTATTCCCACGAAAATGTTTCTAAGTCACCCGGTAAGGGGTTAAGCGTACTCCTTTTCTACTTCAAGATCATAAATGTATGATGTAATGTTTTATATAGGTGCATTAGATCTTGATCCATTAACGTCTAAATTATAGCAGGGTTAACACAGTTTCTGCTATGCCCATATGGTCTCTGTGAGCAGTTAAGAAACAGCTTAAAAGACTTGACCATTGGAAAATTTTTTACATTTTGCTATAAATTAACTTAAGCCTGACTATGGCAATCTATGGAAGTTTAGAATTTGAGAGTTCAGCCCTACATACTTGATTACTTACTTGATGATACTTCGGACGAGGTCCAGGTGGCGTTATGCACGCAGCCCATCTTGCGCAGAGGTGATGCTGCAGTCCGTGACCAGCGGGGTGGCTAACAGCGAGTTATTCCCACAGTTCACGTAGCCGCTTACAACAGGTTTATCTGCCACTTTCAGTAAGTATGCGTCCAGTAAGTTATTAAATTTCACAGTCTCTGTACCGGTGACATTTCAGATGTGACGTGGCATTTTGTTGAATAATCTTGCCCCCCGAACTGCAAAACTATTAGAATACTTTGTGGCCACTGCGTCACCACCAGTTTTGATCGGAATTCGCACGTCACAAGTGCGACCAATACGGTCTGGGTGTCTGGCCTGGATTCGTCCATTGACGTTGACAGCAATGCCTTCTAGAATTTTCCAGACATATATGATCGTAAAGCGCTCGAATCTCCTTTGAATGGAGTACATTTGAAATTGAGCTAGTCTTTCGTGATAGTTTAAATTTTGCATGCCCCGGATTTTGGCAGTAAACGATCGCTGGATAGCCTCAATCCTCTCTAAGTCTTTCCGTTTGCTTGGCATCCAAAGAGGTGAACAGTATTCAATCCTCGGTAGTATTAGTTGTTTCCATAAGGTGAGCATTGTGTCTGCCTCTCGTGAAGAGAAAG
>LQNS02278157.1:8653923-8676053 GCA_001587735.2 Parhyale hawaiensis
TGGCAAAATCTAAGTATATTACGTCCACATTTTTACCTTGGCATAGTAGGTCTAGAATAGAGTCATAATGCTCAAGCAACTGCGAGGTGGTTGAACGTTTATGGCGAAAGCCGTGTTGATTTGACGTAAGGAGGTTATGGCTCTCCAAATGATGTACAAGGTGTTCCCTAAAGACCCTTTCAAACGTCTTCACTACGTGGCTCGTTAGGCAGTAAGTGATCAACAAGAATTCTTGCTTGGAGTAGGCATATACTAATAAAATCTGCCAATAGATGCGGAGGAGATTGAGTTAACTGGCCTAACGTTTCGGCGTTGTTCCATCCCTGTGTCAAATAACGAATGGTAATTCTGCAACTTTTGAGCGTGTCACTGCAATGCTAGTGTCACGCCGTCCCTTGCGTCCCGAAGACTTCTAAGATGCCCGCACCCTGCCCGTGTTGATGTTCCCACCCTCCCAATATCCGCAACGAGGGGTCACTGCTGGTAAGCTGATGACCGCAAGATCGTCTTGCTGTCACCAAAAGTCATTAGTTCCGGCGCTGGCCTTCAGTTGTCTCAAGACCTCCACCAAACAACTTGCATCTCGAGTGTCAGGGAAATCTGCTAACATTTTACCGTGTGTAGCTGCTTTCTTAGGGGATACTGCAAGAGCTTCTATAAAAAGATGCTTGTCGTAATATGCGACAAAGTTAGGCACTAGTGAATGGTGGGTCCCATCTTTTGTAACAGCAAATAAGTTTTTGAGTATGGAGGAGAGGGTGTGATTTTCTCTTCAAAATAACTGATTATGAGACAGTGGCGTGGTCTACTGAAGCGCTATCTACTCCTCGTTATGGTTTATCTGTTTATTTCTTTCGAAAGTTCTTTTTCGCCTACGTTCTTCGTTGCTTTACACTGATTAGCGTGTTGCTATTATTTCTCTACCTACAACTTTTATTATCCGTCTTCTCAGTTCCTAATTTTCTCTCGGCTACTGCACTAATTAAGGTTGGCAGTACTATCCACTACCAGTGAACTGTCTCAATCCTTTCTCTACCCACAGCCGTTCATTAAAATATGGAAATGCGTCATTATCTTGTAGCCTCGCACTTCGTTTTATATGCCCGACCTTCTCCTCACTCTCCCGCGTCTCTTAGTCAAATATTCGCTGCCTTATTATCGTCTCCACGAGATTGATTGGCAGGTCTGTATCACCGGAACGAGTAACGAGCAAAGCCGTCATTAGAGACTTCATCCTGAGCTCCCTAGTGACAGGGCAGTGCCGGGCCTGACACTTTACGCGTCCCAGCCCCTAGCTCTGCAGCACCTCAGTGCGTGTGTTAGCCAACCCCGAGAGAAGTGTCAATCTTTGAGGGACTTTATATGATTATTATTTGAGAACTGATAAGTAACTTACTGTAATTAAGGGATCTTATTGCGATGGATACGGTGGTATATTTGGCTGGCATGGATTTGCTGTCCCACTTATTACTACATGTCGTACTTCGTTGGAGATTCTCGTTAGTAATTACATTATCAACGATGACCCGAACCCCAGCAATATCGTAATTTTGTTCATGATTGGAACGACTGAACTTATAGATCAAATTCACAGAAAGCTATGTGTTTCTCACGTGAAATGGATGCATCGTCCTAGACTTTTCGCTTTTCAACCTCTTGCGTTTATTAATGTCTTATAGCTTTTTGAGTCCGATGGAACTGCCACAGTGACAAGGAAATCACATGCATTTATATCTAGAAAAACCAATTTGTTACCGGTCTGGAAATGCATCTGTGGCCTAAATATCAAAAGTTCAATTTTAATGCTTGCAGCGAAGTTCTTCCCTTGCATGGCAGCAGCGGGCTGAACTACGCTGACATTTAAGTTAATATTTCCTCGATAAAAACTTTCTCCTTCGCGTGATGCATCGAATATAACGAAAAACATGCAAATCCACTCCGCGCAAGTCTTTTTTTTTTCTAATGCTACCACCGCATCCAATCTGCCATTAATATTTCACTTCCGATTATCAGCGTCACACTCGGACGTATCAAGCAAATTTCTGCTCAATCCATCACCGAGCAACTATCTACCATTAATTTTTTTCGTACCCTGGGTATCTGTTTGTAGTGTTGACGGTGCTAAGTGAGCCAACACCTCAGGAGCCAACGTTTGGTGATGGCCCTCGATAACACTTAGCTCTGTTGGGCTTTGGCGACACGGCTAGCCACTTATGTCCAACCATCTCAAAGATATTGAGAAGCGCTGGCTCTTTGGTCGGCGATGTCGTCCGCTCGGGAGGCTGCGACCAGGGCGAGTTCAATGAGTGCTTCACTTGCTCACTTGCACCGCTAATTTGGCAACAAATAAAGGCTGCCCTTGCTTTATCTTCGGTAAATGCTGCCGTCTTTGAGGCCAAGCTAACTGTAATTTCTCTTGTAGCCCGTGTTCTGGCTATAATGTTTTTTATCGCGCAATCTGACTGCCAGTTCGAACTTAAATTTACGTTTACTGCTCTTCAAACAGTAATGACTTTTGAAGTAAATGGCATGCTTGTATTTTTCTACTCGGAAAAATATTATATTGTCGTTTCATTCACGTATTCTGTGCTCGATATGAGCAAAAACACTCGTTTTTTTTTAAGAAAGTCGCTGCGCGCCAGCAAAGCACTTATTTTATTGCCATTGGCCGATGTCCGTTGGCCGTCAGAGGTTTTTCACGAAGCACTTTAACGTATCCGAGGGCATCGAACAACAGTTAGCGGACAGTTGGTGCTTTTTTTGGTGCGTGAATGTTGTACATTGAATTAGTTTTAGGTTGTGTTTTCGTTAATACACCTGTCTAAGTAAGTACATCGTCGAAATGCAGTCTTCCCGTAGGCGTAATATTATACAGCAATGATGTGAACAAAATGTAAATTGTCTTTGCATTATTGGGTTAATTTTGAAGCTGGTAAAATATTTGTGTTTAGTCCATTATTGAACTTTTTGTGTCTTGCCATTTGCCTCAGCTGTTTCATTGTTGTCCATTGTTGTTCTTAAGAAAATCTATAATCTTTTTTGATGAAGCAGTTGAAAAACGCCATGCCTCGAGCACGCAGACTGCATGCATTCATGAGTGTGTTTGTATTATAATACAGTAAATACCAGTATAATTTCATCGCATCGTCAGTAACTGTCTGGCCTTTCGCTCCACTGAGATGCAATTAACTAACCCCGTCTGCTGTCGTCTGGCTTTAAAATAATTCCGTCAAAAGAATTATTGTAACAATCAAGACTTATTCTTTTGGTGCCGACCTTTGAAGTATTTCTTTAACGGAGTAGGCAAATTAAAAACTTCATCTGGTATGCTCCATTGCCGCCCCCCCCTTACACACTCACACGCCAACTAAATGCAAACAGCCCATTTTACTGCACTCGGCCAATGCTCATTGTCGCCCATGGTTGTGTCGGACACGGTAGGAGGTTTTTTAGTGAAAGAGTTCGGTGTGGACGAGGCATTTAACGGCGCGATAAGTGCACGTGCAATGCTCTCCTAACAAACAGCTCGTAAAGCAAGTGAAGCAATTGTCGGGCGCGTATACGTGAAGCCACCGAACGTCTCTCCCACGAAACCGACTTAGAGAAGTACGAGAGGAATGTCGATGTCCAACCTCGAGTGGTGCTGTGATTAGTTGACTTTGCTTCCCCCCGCTTTTTGCGCTAGCTATATTTTCTTCTTATCAGTCGTAATCAATTAGCAACACCCTGAATAACTCTATAAAAGCCTGAGGTATTGATCGTCTTAATCTTCTGATGAGTTGCGGCAAGTGAGAATGCAGTATACGGTAGTCTATGAACGCCTTTAATTGACACTCGTTAAAAGTATGCTTCGTATCGCATTTCAAAGCGTTTCATCCTAAGATGTTAGAGTAAGCAATTGGCTCTGATGTGTTTATATTCTAAATTCGGCAGCATGCTATTACTCCCTTTGGTTGTTTTGATCATATGCGCTTTAGGAAAAGAGACATGGATATTTTCCGCATGGTTTATATTCTTGCTAGGCCCGACTGTTCCTGCTTTCCACTGTATTTTCAGTCTTTTATCCAGAATGAATGACAGGACGCCAATATCCGTTCCGTACAGCAATATAGCAATTGCATGGCAAGTTGCCGAGCTCATTGAGACCACTTCAAGATTTATGCATGCAGTCTTGGCCTTTAATGTTGCATTGTTCTCTATTTAGGAAATTGTTTTTTTTTGGGGGGGATGAGCGTGGGACGCAGCATGCACAAGTTTTAAGCACTCTAAAGCTTGTTCACAAGTGGCGTGTTTAAATCATAATGCTAGAGTAGTGTAATAATCATTGCAGCCTTGCCAGACGTGGCTAATTAAATATCTTTTTTTTTAGACTCCATAGAAATTTATTTATCAAAACACACAGTAAAAATAGATAGTCATAATAAAAACATTCATAATGTGACAAATGGTCACTGAGAACTCGTTCGCTTCTCGGACCAATTAAAATAACAACGGGAACAAAAGTTACGACAAAAGGAGGATACTAATATATTACTAATATATATCATTGCGCTTGGCATGTCATCCAAGCCGCTACTTATTCGATTTTTACTTTGCAGTTGGTTCGTGCTACACCGTTGTTAGGAATATAATTGAGACCTTGCAACTTTTTCGTAATGTATATTTTGTAAGTTGACTCGCAAAGTGTATGATGTGTTGAAACCCTAAAGGAACGTATACATTGGCGTTATTTACCTTACAGCTTCCTATTATAACTGATGTTCCATGTTCCAGAAAGCTTTTTCGCACTACCTCACTAGTATCAAGTACATACATTACTGGATACACAAGTAGCTTGCTAATTAACCTATCCAGTACGCTACCTTAATCCTTTAGTAACTACATTATCTGTGCACATTTGTGGACGTTACATTAGCTTCACTCTAGCAAATGACATATTAGTTCAGGTGCTTAGTTAATGGGAAAGATATGTTCTTTTGAGAGTGTAATTTGTTTTCCACTTTCAGGGATCGGCAGGCTATATACGGTGTCATTTTTTTTTCGGGATATCTTGACCCTCCAAGCATGTTTGTGTAAATTTCATTGCCATAAAAGCCATAGTTGAGATATAAGTCATTACTTGTACTAGCTGGAATCTGTGGAACTTCAACAAAACAAAAGCACTGTTCGTCTGTGATATCTCAGACCTGTGTCATCCCAACTTTCCCCTATTTAATATACTGAAGGAGCCCCTGGAAATTCTACAGAACAAAGGCATTGTTTCTCAATTGATTATAATGTCCTCGGAATCGTATCATGCATACGAGGGTGAAAAATGTTCCAATTAAGTCAGTTTGTGAATCTTTCACCAAAGACCTGTGAGCAGTAACAGTTTAAATTTAACTTGACCTCTTCTCCTAGTGATGCCTTCCTAGGTCATATCAAGGATACCTCAAAGATACCCAATTTTTCCCTATCTAATACTGATGAAAGCGTCACAGTCGTGCTAGCTAACTTACTAACTAACGGAGGGACACGCAAAATTTCAATAGATAACTTAAAATTGAGCCCACACATCTTGTTTCAAAATCCTTCAGTGTTTTATTTTTTGAGAAAAAAATATATTTATATAAACGCTGATGATAAAGCTTTGTGTTTTCAGTGTAAATAATATTGTGTTAATGGTGAATCGTTTAGGCCGAAGAATACGCTTGAAAGGGCTAGCTGGTTACCTATGATGTGATATTACTTTTTAATTTCACCTTAACAGCCCACTCGTGATGTACTACGCACTTCTCAATACTACGTACGCATTCTGGCCAGTAATGATGCAGTCTTCGCCCCTTAATCTTACCTGTTGCACGATGGTGTCTTTGTCTTTCTAATTTATTAATTTATCTACTTAAACGGATCCGTTATATGCTATTATTCGCCTTTTTAAGTTTTCCCTAATGGACCGTTTATGCGCTACTATTCACCTTTTTACTTTACACTAACGGACTAATTATTACGTGCTGATATTCACCTTTTCATTTTACTCTAACGGCCCACAGCATAGTCTGATCGAGTGTCCTGCTGACCCCGGCATTTATGAATGATGCAAGGCAGTTATAATCCACCAATTATGCTCTTCATTGCCTCATTAGTGTTGTACTGTGCTGGTCCTAGTGATCGATGGCTGCCATTAATGTAAAAATAGCTGCTTGCCTGTGAGTGCAGAACGTTTAATTGTGATATTCTAATTACATTATTCAGCTCTGCAGCGTATACCTTACAAATTCAGGTTAATATTCAATGCACGCGCTTGTATACGTGACAACCGTGCTAAACGGGCTACAATTTATGGGCATCTTTTTTAGCTGAAGGAATGAACCCTGGCGATTACTGCCCGGTGCGTGCATGGCCAAACACTAATTTACACGTCTCACGTGCTATATTTATTTGCATGTTGATATTCATCTCCATCCATTTATTTATATGCAGGGTGGATCACAGAAAATAGACCCAATTTTAAAGTTTGTTACTCCAGCATAAATAGTTATACTGTGTTTCAATCTGATTGTTGAATTTTATTTTAAAAAAGTATTTTCTGTTGTCAGATTCAGCTATTTTGAAATTGTTGAATATTCATCTCTCACTACTGCGTTGCGCGAAAATAATGAAAATCAGAGTAGCAATCGCATGGTCTTTAAAATAAGTTTCTTGAAAGACAAACCTGCTGTTATCAAAACAGCGATCAGATCGATAAGAGTAAGATGTGCAAAACTTGCAGAAGAAAATGGCCTGCATGTCCAATACACATATTATTTCTGATGTAGCTATATAATCGGAAAAAGTTGTTTTGTTGTCACCTCCGACAAGGAGGCTAATGTTTTTCTTGGAGCTTGTCTGTTGCAATGTTTGTTTGGCGGTCTGTGTGGCACCAAGAATGCTCAAAAAGTTTTCGATGAACCTTTCTGAAATTTACAGTGAATCAGTGTTAGGAGGAACAGGTGATTACCTTTTACTGAAGTTCCGTCTAATCTTTTGTTTGTTTGTGTGTCTACCTGTTGTTTCTTGGTAAAACAAGTCAAGAAGTTATGAACGGATCTTCATGAAATTTGTAGGAATTGTTGAGTATGTTACGAAGAGCAGTTAACCAAATTTTTGCCACGATCTATTGGTCCGATTGTCCCTATGTTTGTGTTTATGTTTGTCAGCACATAACTCAGAAGATATGAACGGATCTTTATAAAAGTTTTAGGAATTGTTAGAAATAAAATGTTAAAAATCACAGATGACCAAATTTTTATGATGATCGGTTCATCCGTTTGACTATATGTTTGCGTTACTGTTTGTCTGAACATGACGATAAAAATTAAAAGCGGATCTTCAAGAAATTACTGTAACTGTTATTAATGCCAAGACGCACAATTAAGTGACTAAATTTTGATGGTGGTCAAAGGAAAATCCTGATTTCGGGACCAATTTGAATGACTCGTTAACATTGCCTTGCTTGGCGAAGGTATGCGCTCTCAGAATACTTTTCTAGTTATTACAGACGGACGAAGTGAGAGAGGTGATAACGTTTTCGTTGAAAATTTATGTAGGTATATGTATTTCTATATTTGTTTATCTGTCCACCCAAAACGAGGGAGAAGGAGTTGAGCAAGCTTCATAACTTTTGCGGGGGTAGGTGGGTTGAGCTAGATGTGAAAATGCCAAAAATCTAGAGTTAGCTGGTCGTCAGAAATGACGGCGTTGAAAGGCGATTTGGGTGATGGCCTTACACCCTTGGGCGTTCTAGTTAAGGTATATTTTCATGTTCCAGTTATTTAAAGAATACTTATATAATAAAACTCTTCGTGTATGTATTTACTTATTTATTTATATCGTGTCCGCTCTTTAGGAAATAGATAGGCAAAATATAGGCCAGGTTACAGATTTTGTAGTTAAGTTACGTTCATAGTAGTCGACCAAAGAGCTTTAATGGAGCCTCCATGAGATCGATGACCAGGTTGCAGAAGATGTCGAAAGTGGGATCCTTACCCCTTTACCTGAATGCACTTCTTGCTTGAAACACTTCTTGACGTGGGAACAATATCTATGCTGCTTCTCGAGTCCGATTTTATAACTTTTTCTCTCAGGTCATGACGTATAAATTTGGCACATGATCAATGGAGCACTCACAAGATGATGATTCTTCTCCGGCAGTAGACAGTTGTTTCTTCTAGCTTACACTATTTCTCTGACGGAGCAGATGTTGCTTCATTGGCCAAATTTTCAGCACTTCAGTGATGCAGATATTTGAGTTCGCAAGACGGTATCATGGATACGATGCGCTCACACTGCATATAAGCTGACTGGAGTTCCGAAGACTCACGTTTAATTAAGAAAGAAGTTAGGGAACGTACAAGAAGAACGAGACTGTTACAGTCTCAAAAACGAAGAGATGAATCGTCTATGCGATACAGTCAAGAAAAACTTGAAGCAGAAAGGTTAGCTACATAAGGGAATAAGAACTGCTGATAGGCGTGAGCGGGAAAATGTAGAAACGGCAAGTCAGAGAAGAGCGGACCTAAGGTTGAGATCACGACAAAGGATCAATGAAGAAGTAAATGAGAGAAGAGAAAGTCCCGCACCCACCTATATTAATAAAACTTAACTATAATTGAGTGAATTTTTTCACGCACGAGTTCATTAGTTGCTAAAATAATTACATCTGCCAAAGAAGTTATGTTTTCGTCGAGTTTGTTTGTGTGTCTGCCTGTTATGGACGGAATTCAACAAAATTTATAGAGATTGTTAGGTATGTTAGGAGGAACGGGTGATTAACTTTTGGTGAAGATCCCTTCATCTGTTTGCTTGTCTGCTCATTTTTTTTATAGCCATAACTCAAAAAGTTATATACGGATTTGTATCAAATTTGCAGGAGCTGTCAGGTATATCACGAAGAGTAATGTCCAAATTTTGTGCTGATCTGTTTGTTCTTTTGTCGCTGGGTTTGATTGTATGCTTGTTAGCAAAATAACTTGAAAGTTTATGAGTGAATCTTTATGAAATTTACATGAGTTCTTAGTATAGTTAAAAGACATAATTGATTAAATTTTGGTGATGATCGGTTGGTATGTTTGCGTGTTTGAATAATGTTTGTCAGACTGTTTGTTGGCAGTATAACTCAATAAGTTATGAACGGATCCTGATGAAATTACAGAAGCTTTTAATACTGTAAAAGGCACAATGATCAGATTTTGGTATTGATACATGGTTTCAGAACATATTTAAATTTTTTGTTACCTTGCCTTGCTTGTCGAATGTACGCGCTCTTAGTGTTTTCTAGTTGCTCTAGTTTTGTACCGTTCTATACCTCATAAATAGTAAGTGTTTCGCTCTTCTTTGTAGTATTGCGCAACACAATTAACAATGAAGAGCGAAAATTTAATTCGTTTCCACGCCGCTTAATTCAATGGGAGAAAGCACTTTTGTGTTACCTCAAAGGACTGTTCGCGCACTATAACGCTGAGAGAGAACAATAGAATCAATTTCAAAGCCACTTGCTACAATGACGAAAATGCTATTTTTACACTCAAAGCAGTTATCAGAATTCAAATAGATACCTTTATTTAGCTTGGAGTTAGTAACATTTAAATTTGGGTGTATTTTCCACGGCCACTCTCTATTTAGTTGTCATGCTAAATGTGTGTACAGGTGCTCGTATAAATAGCCAACATATAGATATTCACACCCATTCTTATGAGCATTGACCGTGAGAGCAGCAGATGTCAGTAACGTACGTGCATCTTCTGCATGATACGAATGAGAGCGTTGCTTGCCGCCTTCTGCATTCAGAAGTGACTGAGAATCTGCATGGTGCCAACGTTTCCCGTCACTGAAGCTGCTAAGACTACAGGGGGGACCACTAAACGACTTCGTAACATTCGTTGACTGACATACGCCAGAATACTTTGCTGACAGCCTACCAGGCTTTCAGTATCAGTTCATGTCAACGCATTCAGGCACCTTTGCTGCAGAGATAGTGTCGGCAGTACTTCTGCCGCGTCAGAAGGCATCCATCCCAAGGGATTTTATCGGGCCATCTCTGCTCAGGGCTGATATTCTGTCACAATAAGATCATGAGCTTCGAACGATGTGTCCTTTTGTGTTTGCTATCTGGCACATCGCAATGAGAAGAATCCCTTATGTCGTCACCAAATGATTAGAGAACATCGGTGGCAGCTGCCAGAGCGGGCTACCGAACAGCTGATGTTCCCGATTCCTGTCTGCAGGAATTTGAAGCTGATGAATGAACGGGTGGAAAGCGTCCTTGAGTTTTGAAAGCGTAGAGTTTTGCATTGCGAACGTAATGCCCGCTTGTGTGCACCTCTGATCTCTCGAGTTTATAGGTATATAAATTGCTTGATTTATCTACATAGTCTGTCGTGGGAGCAGTTCAATACTTTTGAGAATGTTATTGCAAAGCTGCACACTTCTGCTGCACCTGCGATGAGACATAGTATTCATTTTATAAGGCTGCAAGACTTCCGAAGTGGACACAATGATCAATTTATTTATTTATTTTTTCTATTTAATGCAGAAAGCCTTAAACTTTGGGTGAAGAGTAACCTAGAAGTGCCTGTAACTTTCTTTTGAACGGTATGTTTAATTTCCGCAGAGTTATATGCTTCATTATCCTGTATTACACAATTTTTCTTTGGGTACAGCCTGCTCTTGAGTTCTTCGGCTCCCAGTGCTGTCACTGTGGTGGCTTTCATTCACGGGCGATTTTCGTCGCGCACCGCTCTCAACTTTTTTGCTCGCCCTTCCATATCGTATTCGTCCCGATGAATTTCATTTTGCTCCTGTCTTTACGGTGCCAGAAGTGCAAAGTGAAGATAATACCGTCGAAACTATTAATAACTTAAGCTTTCCGCTGCGCCGTTTCACTGATACGCCACACTTTTGCTGTGAAATTACCAAACGCAAATAACTTCAGCCCGAACTCATGAGATAATACGCCGTGCAGTTAAGAATACCCTCTTCATGATGAAGCTGCACCTCCCACTGATCAAGTCTTTACATTGCTGCTGGAGGACTCTCGCCCGCGTGAATAATGAGCTCTGCGATTTCGTATGGTGGCTCATTTATCGTTCGTATAATCAATTGTTGTCTTTTGTTTTATTACAGCAGCTGTCGGCAGCGATTATCTCGGCATGAGCGGCGTGGCTGCTACGCGTCTTAGCGACCCTCACTTGGTGCCATCTACCCTCACTTCCGCCGATCTCTCCTTCTCAATAGATGGTGAGTTGTGGTATACAGGATAGTCCACCCTTCACTACAGCTGTACTTCTGTTTAGGGAATGTTTATTTTACTCCACTTAGGAAAGATGGGAATAAATTCTATGCTTGCTACTCTGAATATATTTATATATAATACAATAGACTGTTTCTGTATTTTCAAATACAGTACTTATTACAGACTGGGCATATGTCTAAGCCTTTACAGTCCCAATGTGCTATTCTGCGAACGAAAAAAAAATCACAGTCTGGTAAATCTTTATTGAACGTTCATAATTTCGTATCTACTATTTTTTTGGCTATAATTATTTTTTTAGCACAATTGTACGCCCTTTGGAAAACTAAGACCGAGTTGCTTCACACCTGGGCACAGAAACTGTTCAAAAAGCTTCACGTACAGTCCTGTCACTTTTCTTACGTTTGATTTTTATCAAGATCAAACTGCTATCGTAGTGTTTTCCATTAATCGCCCACTTTTTATGCCTTAACAATTTACTTTATTTCACCGCATTTTTTCGACTTATCAGTTGTCTAGTATAAGTATGAATAAGTCATATTCCGTACATGCTGTTCTCTCATTTTCACAAAAACTATGGGCTTTCAGAGCATTGAACAAAAATCCTAATATCGGTTCTAATTTCAAAGCTTCAGTTTGCCTCATACTATGTTAATCTTATTTCATATCGTATTTACTGTGCATTCATCCTGACATAGGTTCTAATTTCAAAGCTTCAGTTTGCCTCATACTATGTTAATCTTATTTCACATCGTATTTACTGTGCATTCATCCTGACATACGTTCTAATTTCAAAGCTTCAGTTTGCCTCATACTATGTTAATCTTATTTCACATCGTATTTACTTTGCATTTATCCTGACATAGGTTCTAATTTCAAAGCTTCAGTTTGCCTCATACTATGTTAATCTTATTTCACATCGTGTTTACTTTGCATTTATCCTGACATAGGTTCTAATTTCAAAGCTTCAGTTTGCCTCATACTATGTTAATCTTATTTCACATTGTATTTACTTTGCATTTATCCTGACATAGGTTCTAATTTCAAAGTTTCAGTTTGCCTCATACTATGTTAATCTTATTTCACATCGTGTTTACTATGCATTCTGCGCGCGCGTTCTGCGTTGACGGCCCTCAGCAGTCGTTGTGTTACGATTGTTTTAACCATAACTCTGCGTGTCAGACAGGGCGACGACCGTGACAATGGATGTTCTCTTTGCTAGAAAAACCTGCTCTTGACAAGAGTCTGGGTCACTTTTGTCTTCATTAGGCATGGCATAATGCTGTTTTTTTGCGCCTCATAATTAAGACTTTTTTGTAAGATTCTCGTAAACACACACACGCCATCTATACGTAAGCGATGCAAGTATAAGTTTATTTTTGACAAATTAGTTGCGGCGCAGGACAGATGCAAATTATTTACTCCTTGATGTTCTACTGCGCCGCTGCACTTTTTGATCCCAGCATATCAATGATGAAGGGAATAAGTAAAAGATACGTTCATTGAAATAGACAATGTTTACTTTTTATTAAGTATCTTCATTTTTATCATTCTGGTATTGTTTCTAAGTTAGAAACATGGCTGGTATGTTATATTCATTAGTGAGTCCCTTCAGTGGGATTAGGCCGTACGAATTAACAATAGTCTTGGATCAGTTTCCGAACATAATCATGGTTGCTCGAAATGCTAAAATTATGAATCATTTCTTTTTTTGGGGCGGCCAATAATTCCGTTAGGGTTAGGTTCCCCTTACTTCATAAGTTTAGTTAGACGTTTTTCTTTCGGTAAGCTCTGCTTCCTTGCATTTTCCTCCTAAAGATTATTTTCTTCTTCCTTTCCCTTCACTGACTTGCGTACTGTTCTCGTTCACGGTGAACCCCGATGCTTAGCGAGCTCTTCGCTATCCTTGAAAAAGAAGAACAACAACATTTATTTCTCATCTGGAGACTGTGTTCAACAACGTTAGGACACAGTATCCTGAAGTTTTCATGCTTAGTACTAACATAAGAATAATACTAAAAGTAACATAAGAGACAATTGGCATTAAATTAGCAGTAAATTTACTAGCACAAGGCTCGCATCTAAATAAGGAGATGATACTGACACTATTTTCCGTTAAGAGGGGCGTTGGTTACACAGAAGTGTTGTGGATTTTTTTTTTTAGATTATGAAATACAGTATGCAGCCTAAAGTGAGCTAGGGCGAGTAGTTGCGGATTAAAAAATGTTACGTTTACGGAGATATTAAAAAAAAGGAAGAAGAAAGGTGCGAAGGGAAATTTAGAATATATAGACCAGCTAACCATATTCAGGAGTGAGTGAGAAACAGACATGAATTCCAAGAAATAGCTAGTAATGCTAATAATGGAAAATAGAATAGATAGATAATATTAAAGTGAAAGAGACGCTGCGTATTTCCAATTTAATTAAATTATGTAACCGTGATGCCTCATACATAGAAGACTGGGGATATGTCTATGCTTTTACAGTCCCAATGTGCTATTCTGAGAACGAAAGAAAAAATCACAGTCTGGTAAATCTCTATTGAACATTCATAATTTCGTATCTACTATTTTTTTAGCTATAGTTATTTTTTTAAGCACAATCGTACGCCCTTTGGAAAACTAAGACCAAGTTGCTTCATATCTGGGCCCAAAAACTTTCAAAAAGCTTCACGTACAGTACGGTAACTTTTCTTACGTTAAGAGGGGCGTTGGTTACACAGAAAAGATGTGGATTTTTTTTTTTTTTCAGATTATGAAGTGATGTGGCAGCCTTGCTTGACATGCCTGCTTATGTTCCTCGCTTTGGATTACCATTGTCGTGCATATGAAGGCATCATATTTGCGCATTTGTAACTCACTTTAGCTTCTAAGAGTTTGAGAAGCCCTTGGTATAGCGACAAACACAAACCCGGGGCTAGTTTGCATGTAGAAGCGCAACTCGCTGTAGCGAAGTGGCATAGAGCCTCCTTGTGTTGCCGAGCCCTGGCGTTCCTCTCGCTATCCCGACCCGACCTATACATAACGTACACTCAAGGAAGTTGTGTCTCGCTCATTAGTAAAGGAAGCCTTTGTAAATTGAATACGCCCACCGAATAGATTGATTCTTGAGCTGTATTATGCAGAGCTTGCTGATAATTTCGACTGCTGACCATTACTCTTTCTAGCCGTACAGAATTATAGTTCAATTCCTTATCTTTATTTTTTTTTTCTTTCTCTTCCGCTGTTCTAGACATTTTTTGAACCCAATGACCGAGCTTTTGACTACAACACGGAGCTTTGTTTGCAGCATTTTTAAGTAATGCATGTGCTTCGTATTTTGAGGGTGTAAAGAATTACGAATCATAATTACTCGGATGATAGTAGGAAGTTTTCAGACTACAATGCACTCACAATGTTGATGTTCTCCATTGTTGTTAATGTATTTCATTTTTATGTTTGCATTTGAAAAGTATGTGGTTTTAGTTGCTTATATTAGTAGACTGTGATACTAGTCTTCTACCCTCTTTTATGGAATATTATCTCATATATCTGTCATTAATATTCGTATGCATTCTCTCATTAAGTATGTTGTCACCATCCGTATGCACCATCTCATCTTTTTGGCAATTTTGGATTATGAATTTTTCTTCATGAGCGTCATTCCAAAGAATCGTTTCTTATGTATTTCTAAAGAGAAAAAACTCATCCTCAGTATGGTACCTACATATTTTCCGCAGCGGATTCTGGTTTTGTCTGAGGAAGTTGTCCAGTTCCGAAGTTTAGGACCGCATAAAGATCTCTGTTTGGATCGTGTTGGACTCTCCCATCTTGAATGGCTCCGGGAAAGAAAGACTAGGGAAAAAAGCTCCAGAGCGGTGCGAAGCAAGGAAGGGGGTAAAGAGTGGAGGAGGCAGAGCGTGCCTGCGATAGAGACATTAGCCTCGAGTCGTGACCGCACAACGACTCACCTGGTACTTGGATCTTCACCTATCCGGAGCCATTGCGTGCTCCTTCTTTGGCCACATGAGTAAAGGAAGAACATCTACGTGAAAATGAGGAGCTACATCTGAAGTTGATCACGACCTCCCAGGATTTGGAAAATGAAGATACCTTGATATTTTTTGGGAGAGTTGATAACGATCGAGGGGAGGGCGAAGATGAGACTATGTACTGTTCCGAGAAAAGGGTCATCCCCTATCGATTCAAAGCTCTTTCTCGGACCACATGAGTAAATATAGAATATAAGTGTGTATATTAGCGGCTGCATTTGAAGTTGATCACGACCACGCCATCGCAAGCTTTGCAAATTGGAGATCCCTTGGTAATTTTTAAAGCGTGGGCGATTATTACAGTTCCTGGGCTCCTTCCAGTTTTCTTTTCCGGCCACATGAGTAGCAAAAGAGAATAAACGTTTGTATATAGCAGATGCCTTTAAAGTTGATCACTACTGCCCAAACTTTTGGAATTGGAGATTACTACGTAGGTGCTTTAGCAAGCGAGACAAGACAATTGCTTTAAGAAAATAGAAGCTTGAGCATTGATTTCAGGTCCCCATCCATTCTAGCTAGATAAGACAAAGAAGTCTTACAGGTGATGCTCAAGTTACAGGATTATACGGCATTATCCTGTACGATCGAAGGAGCGTGAAACACATATATAGGCGTTCCTGATATATACAGTATGTAGAATAATAAAATATAAGGGGTAGCATTTCGACTGACGGTATAAATGCCCTAAATAAAGTTTTACTGCTCTAAGATATATGGTCCTGACCTAACTTCGAACTGGAGGATTGCCTGTATTATTTAATTTACCATAAAATTCCAGAAGTTTTTGTATTGATGCTCACTGTTTTTTTTCTGCTCCTAAAAACCGAGAGTAATGTGAAAATCACTTGTTGAAGAGTTCTATACTACAATTTTCAGTGACTTCATCACAAACCACTTTTTTTCAATGTAGATTTTCAAACTAATTATACAAACTTTCCTCATGCTATTCCCTAGGATTTACTTCAGAATAGCAAATACCTAAAACTTGGTAATCTAAACAAAAGAGCGTTATGTAAACTCCTTCAAATATAGTTGCCGAGTTTACGTGTAAATGAATTGAATATTTCACTTTTTTTGAGCGGATAGCTGTTGTATTTTTATTGAACACTTACCAAACTAGCGCGCTCGTCAGACGAGGCTTCCTTACTGGTTAGGCCTGAAACTATTGCTAGTGTGGATTACTGTCGCTTTTTTTTCTTTCCTTCGCAGTATCTAGAAATTCAGGGCCCTTAATTTTGCCCTTCTCTTTCAGATGCAATTGTTGTTCTACTTCATTCCACCACGCACGAGAGCTCAGTGTTGTGGGCTTTCATGATTGTTTCTGTTACTTCAGTCCATGATGACCGACCAAAGAGATTGAACAAGGATGAAGTCATTCAATTAGTTGTCTGTACACCAATAAATCTCAATTGTTTTTGTTTCTTTGTCTTCAGGCTCCCGCCTGGCGTCGCCCCGGCCAAGCCTCAGGCAAAGCCGGAAGAGGGCGCTCTCGTCGAGCCCCTACAGCGATTCCTTCGATCTCAATTCCATGATTCGGTTCAGTCCGAACTCCCTTGTCTCTATTATGAACGCTTCCAGGACTTCTTCTGCTAGTGGTTCCTATGGACATTTATCCGCAGGTAAGTCGCTGAGCTGTCACAGATAGTCATACTTTTCCATGAGCAGCTTCAGTACATCTACATCACTATTGGCTCCATTGAATGTACTCTCAATGAAAGTTGCTAAAGCTGTGCCTACGGACTTCTGTCCAGCTGTCTTCGGTGGTCTGACTGCATGAACAACTTCAAAAGAGTAGAAACAATCTGTTTTTTACTCTGCTTAAAAGACTGCGTGAACAGTAGAACGTTTTTTATTAACTTTTGTAAATTGGCCTTTCTTCATTTCGTCAAAACACTTGATATAATTTATTATCGTTATTTCTGCCTAGTGTTCGTCACCTCATCTGTACGTATGTTACCGCTCTTAAAAAACCAGAAGTGAGCTGATTATACTCGCGCTTTGTATAATACTGTCAAAGATGATATGAAAAATTGTTGAATGAGCATTAATGCGCTTGAAAATTATTGTCTCTTGATCTTGCAGCTAAGCACAGTTGCTAGACGCGTAACATAATTTAATCTGTATTTCCGTCGACGCAAATGTAGGTAGGTATCTATTTTAGAGTTAGTGCTTTTCATATCAAATGTTGGTACACATAAAATCATCTTCATATAACCGATAGCTATTTTAGTCACCTATTTTCCGACAGGCACTATAATTCCAGGAATCACTGTTATAATTCCCAACGATAAGGCTAGACATGGATTGGTAGTTAGCTTTTTTTTCGTGTGTTAAAGCTTTTATTGATTTTCCCTATCCATTATTGCAAGCTATGTCTCATACAGAATTTAATTGCAAATGTCGAGATTTTGTGTAGGTCTTTGCATGCAACGACGTGCAAGTTTTCTGCGCCCAATAAGTAGTTTCGCTTTTTAAGGGAATTTTCAAAATTTCGGACATTTTATTGCGTTTAGCATGTTCCTATTTGCACTGTAAACTCGAAACAATGAAGGTGTAAAGGTATGTTACTTTCACGACTTGAAAAAAACTATGATACAACCCCAGTAATATTTTAATGTCCAGAGCAGTAGGTGTCGATAAATAAACAACTATTTAACGTCCAACTCGCCAAAATAATTTACAGTACAGTATACAGTATATGATATTAGCATTTTTTAAGCATAATCAAGTGGTCCTCGTGGACCATAAAAAGTTTAATGTATTTTTTTCTGCTCGGTGTTTATGCAAATTCTAATGTTTACGTATACCACTCTTAATCCTGCATCCATTTTCATCCCGGCTTTTTGTTACCCGTGAAACACTTTATTTGGTTTTTTTCTCGTTTATTCATTGTTTTAGATACATTTTATCAATTTATGATTTTATTTGGTAGTTTTACGTAATTTAATTCTGGGGTGTATAATCCTTCATGGGGTATCTTTTGGGGTAAATTGCCATGCGGCTCTCAACACTGTAACACGGTCAAGTAACGTACATCACATTTCTTAGGTAACTAAGAAAGTCCATGTTGTTTTTATAATGGAGTGTCTAACAGAAAAAACCTAAGAACTTTTGGAGTTACCTGATAGCCTTAGTCTGATACAAAACCACGGCAGCATGAAAGGTCGGAATTAATTGCCATAAGTAAGCCTAGCCTGGCCATTACATTTGAAAGCATTTTTGGGATGGTATGCCCCACTTTAGTTCATCTGAAAGTCACTTGAATATGTTATCCCAGTCGGCGCAAAAAGGAATCGCAATCTCCATGGGCATATTATCCCAACGGTGCAAATAGGCATTAAAGCTTACTTGGCTGTATGATTTCAATCGTACTGACATATTTTCACAACTGGCGAAAAGGGAACTGAATCTTTACTGGACACCTTATTCCAATTGATACGAAGGGGAATTGAAATTTAGTGAACATCTTGTCAATCTCAACTCCACAAAGTTGTTGGAAATCGTTGTTAAAACACTCTCAGGTGCACAGGTCGAGTTCGCCAACTGTCTCGTAATATTACCAATGCTCAGACGCGTTGTACCTACTTTACTCGGGTAGTTTCTCTTGCTCTGACCTGATATCTTGTTCTTCCAGATTTATACAATACCTACAGACCTCGGACTTTCCCATCAGCTTTTGCATCAGTGATAAGATGAGGTTCATTTTGACGTATTTGTTGATATCGGTATGCAGTCGTCATTGTTGAAATACTTATGTAATTTCCCAGATAAATTTCGCGCTGCCATATCTACTTTCTTCGTTACAGAAGAAAAAAAATAGTGGCTACTTTCTGTCTCGGCTTTTTGAAGTGCAGCAAAATAATCCTCTCTGCGGCTACATATGATTAAGAAGTAGTTTATACTGTAAGCTCATACCTTTGTATTCCATAGGTGCAATATCCCCTAGTTTGGGCGTCCATCCATCGGTTGGATCAGCAACCACTCACCTTCAGCAACTTCAGGCTCACCTCATGAGGGGAGCGTCGCTCCCCAGCTCCCCTTTCTTAGCTCCCTCTCCTCTACTGCAACACTCGCCTTCCACTCTCACGCCTCATCAGTCTCTCTTCTTGCCTCACCAACAATTGCAGCCTTCTACTCTGGCATCGACCGTGTCTCCCTGCAAGCCTGACGTAAGTCGTCTCTCTAAGCTTCCCTGCCATATTCAGACTTCTGTAGCGAGATAAGCATGAAAAATTGCCCCTTCAAATGTTACACGAAAACAGCTTACTAAATTATCGTTGTTCTTAAACAAGTCACGAAACTGCTAACCTTGTGCCTCATCGTGAGGTTTTCTGTTGTGTGCGATTAGGCTATCTCTGCAGGATGTGTGTGTTTCATGCGTGGCTTCATTTGCAGTGGTCATGGGATAGGCTGGTTCGACAGTTAATCTTTTCATAGACATCTGCATATCTCTGCATTATGTCTTTCTCTCAATATGATTATTTCGTCACTTAATTATCTTCGGCAAATTTTCTTAAACAATTTGAGACCTTGTTTAGTGTTTTCTGTAAGTCCATGAAACTACTCATGATAAAAACACAAATAAAGTTACAACTGCTGCGGTATATAGCCATACTGAGACAGATCTTTGGGCATATTTTCATCCTCAATAATGCGTACAGGTGAGAACATTGGTTTTGCTCACACCTCTTGTTTTGCTCTAACAGGGAGACAAGAAGGATCCAAACTCCCGTAATGGCGAAGAAGACAAAAATGGAATGATCAAGAACAGTTCAAAGGAAACCAATGGAATCCTGAGCAACGGGGTTGGAAGTGCTGGACCGCCTGTCAGCAGGGCCGGCGGACCGGCGGTTAATGGTGGCCAATCAGCTGCCGCTATGGCCGCCGCTGCTGCCGACGATGATGGACTCAAGGAAGAACCACCAGACTTCATTGAAACTCATTGCCACTGGAAAGATTGCAATAAAGACTTCAATACCCCAGATGAACTAGTAAAGGTAAGAACAGCGCCATAATTTGCCGCGTATTGCCCTGTAATCATATTCGACTAGCTACACCCGTGAAACTTTCACGGTCGGGCGGGGCCTTTCAGGTTGGACGCCTGGAAATTCCACTATAACAAACAAATATTATCAAGTTTTATGTTATACTCAACTGCCCATGACCCGTTGGATCATCACCACCTTCTGACGTTTCGCAAAAGTCAGATATTATGTAGCGCGTCATAACGTACGCGCTATTTGTCCCCGTTCACTTCTGCCCGTACGGGTCGCCATCGCCTGCTTCTCCGCTTTGAAGGATATTCAGCACTCTGCCTGTGCCCAAGGGAAATATAACTTGTATGAGACGTAGTTCAATTGTGTTTCCCGTATCACCTTTAAATTTAACGTGCACGTTCAAGCAACCGAATTCAGATTTATCTATATCTCTCATTTCCTTCTATCTGTTACTGATGAAAAGTGTGACACAAAAGCTAGCTAAGTAGGTACTAGCGTATTAATATATAGACTAGCTGGACCCCTAAAACTTTCACGGTCTAGCAAAGCGCTTCAGATAGATCAGTCAAAAATTCACATTGTACCATGGCAATTCCCCATCAACTTCACAAGCAACACCCAGATTCGATGTATGATATCTTACGACCAGCCTCTTTGTTAATAATAATTACATAAAGCTGCCCCTGTCTAAGTGGACCCGTGAAATATTTTTACAAGTTGCTCTGTCTAACAGGACCCGTGGAATTGTCTTGGTAGCAAACCATGATGCAGGTTCCCAAAGATTTATAGATAAAAGTTTCAGGCACAGAAACATAAATAAAACTAGAGCACTCTGAGAGCGCATACCTCCGCCAAGCGAGACAACGGTAGCAAAAAATTCAAATTGGCTCTGAAACCATAATTTTCTTTGCATTAACTCCAAAATCGAATCACTTGTGTCTTTTGATAGTAATAACAATTTGTGCAATTTTCTTGAAGATCCGTTCATAACTTTTTGAGTTATACTGTTAACAAACGTTATGACAAATATGAGTCAAACATACAAACGAACTAACCGATCTCCATCAAAATTTGATCATTTATGTCTTCTACCATTACTAACAACTCCTATAAATTTCATAAAGATCCATTCATCATTTTTTGAGTTATTGTGCTAACAAGCATAAAAGTAAAAACAGTGACAAACGAACGAATGAACAAACGGACCATTACCAAAATTTGATCATCTACTTTTTGTTATATACCTAACAACTCATATTAGTTTCGTCAAAATCCATCCATAACTTTATGAGTTATGGCATCAAGAAAAATACGGAGACAAACAAACAAACAAACGGATGGACATATCTTCACCAAAAGTTAATCATCTGTTCCTCCTAACATACCTAACAATCCCTGTAAATTTCATCCAAATCGGCTCATAACTTTTTGAGTTATCTTGGTGACAGACAGACAGACAAACACACAAACAGACAGACAAACACGACGAAAACATAACCTGCTTGGCGGAGGTAATGACCTGGCCTATGTAGTGGCCGAGAGATTTCTGACACCCGCCGTATCATAGATGCGTCCACTTCCCCAAGTTATCAATTCTCTAATTTCCTTCTATCTCTTAGTGATGAAGAGTATGGCACAAAAAGGTAGGTAGCTACCTACCTACGTAGGTAGGTAGGTACAAGCGTATTAATATGTAGGTTATTATTATTAAGTACTAGTGGACCCGTGCGTGAAGAATTCACGCAATAACCTATACGTTTGCGTAATGCCTCTAGGCCGGTGCGGAATCAAGGAGGTTCTAATAGAGAGGAGTGCACCCTATCTATTTATCC
>LQNS02278157.1:8676994-8705968 GCA_001587735.2 Parhyale hawaiensis
CTTTCAATGGAGCTTGAGAGGAGCACCAGAGCCTCCAACCTGGGCTAATTTCCGCCTATCTATTTCGTTAAGAGCGTGACACCAAACATATAAATATATATATATATATATTTATATATATATATTTTTATTTATAAACACACGAAGGTTATTCTTAGTATTAGATTTAAACCCCTACTTGTTGTTTGGATGTTGTGACAGAAGCAAACTATGAGTAATTGGTAACAGTAGAAATGTAACATTATAGGCGATGTCTGTTTTGACCTCTCTTTCACTAAACAAATTTCAGAAAAAGTTTGCATCGTGAGACACTTTCGGTTCAACAACAAAGCTCTTCATTTTCGCTGTTTAGCCTGCCTGAAATGATGCTATCTAGCGTTTGTCAAACGAATTGGCCGAGTAATAGTGCCCTGACCGTACTAATGAATAGTGTCAACAATGTAGTATGAATCTATAGTACATAAAATCATTTTGCATATCACTGCATCGAGCTGCAATGTGCTCAATTGATCTGTTGATATCAATAAATTAGCTGCTTCTTCAAGCATATAATTGTACAATGTTATAATAGTAAAAAGTGATGACCCGCTGGGGCCCTTCCTTCCCTTTTAGTTGTAAATGCAACAACGAGTGATCTTCGTCAGCCATGAAAATATACGAGGTGGTCATACCTATAGATCCTTAAACTGTCATTTAGCATTTCCTGATACATTTTTATTGAATTTTCATTACCCGTTTTAATTATAAATACTAAACACCTGCTCATTTTACCTTTACAAATATTGACTATATTTTCAACAACCAGTCCCAGGGCTTCTTCAGCATTTATTTACTTTATTAATTCAAAAACGTATGGTTAGTATGATCTGTTGAATTGTATTCTACAAGTATTTGAAGAAAGACTCGTGCAGAAACAGTGTTTCAGTAGCACAAGCATTAACGTAGCTCCTGTAGAGCAATATTGGAACAAACTTAACAGCGAACGGATTTCATTATCGGCAAAGTGTCTATCGACTTGCCAAATAGACCATTCAACCAACCATAACCTGTCATACTAACGAATGAAGCTCGCTGGCTAACCTTTAAGACCTGAGAGGTATACTGTACGAGTGGGAACAGGTGAACATCTTTTATTTGCCGGAAGCGAGCATAAATTTTCATGGCAAGCACAAATTCACAATGCGATATTGTCGCATTTACCGAGTCAGTCATTCATATGTGGGGCTTTTTTGTCAAGATTCTACGTAGTTTGAGGTCCCTGGGCTGGCGTATAGAGTGAGCGAGAGGAGCCCTCCCGTACGTACGTACGAGAGCAGCGCAGCTGCTGTCACTTGCATGTATAAAGATGAACGCGTGCCGTACAATAGGCGATTGTGGGCCCGCCTGACTCGGGTGCCAGATGCGCTCTTCATTATGAGAAAAACATGCAAACACCAACACCGATACGACTAAGAAAAACATGCGAATACCCGCTCTGATGTGATCCCACCGAATCGAGATATTAAGTCAAAAGCTTCTGCATGAGAGTAGCTACATCGCTTGTTTTTATGTATCGGTGCCAGAAACGGGCCCTTTATGTGAAGTATTTCTCGAGCAAGGGGTGACGTAGTTGACTTTTTGCATTTGTTCAGCTGACGGATGAGTCTTCCCGTATGAAAATTCGCTGAACCAAAGGCGGTGAAATGACAGCGCCATGAAACTAGACTCATTGTTGAATATTGTATTTTTTGATAGTTTTGTTACGAAAGCTCTTTATTGTGCTTTGGTAAAACAAGCTACTGACGTTGAGATATTACATTTACCTCCGCCAAGGAGTTATGGTTTTGTCAAAGTTTGTCCTTTTGTCTGTCACCAAGATAACTCCAAAAGTTATGGACGGATCTTCATGAAATTTACATTGATTGTTAGGTATGTTAAGAGGAACGGATGATTAACTGTTTGTATAAATCTGTTCAACCGTATGTTTGTCTAGCTGTATTTTTTTCCAACATAACTCAAAAAGGTTTTAACGGATTGTCATTAAACTTGCAGGAAATATTAGGAATGTTACGAGAAGCAAACGAGTACATTCTTATTATGATCTGTTACTCTGTTTGTATGCATGTATGCTTTACTGCTTGTCAGCAATATGATCCAAAAACATATAAACAGATCTTTATGAAATTTGCATGAATTGTTAGGATAAATAACAGGCACAAATGACCAAATTTTGGTCATGATATGTTCGTCCGTTTGTGCATTTGTTTTGTGTGTTTGTTTCTCAGAACAAAACTCAAAAACTTATTAAAGAATCTTCAAGAAATTTACAGAAACCGCTGGGAATGTGGCGAGAAACAAACGACTCAATTTTGGTGATGTTAAAAGAAATCGTGGATTCAGGACCAAATTTGTATTTTTCGCTAACATTACACTACATGCATTACTGGGCGGAGGTATGCGCTCTCAGGGTGCTCCTCTAGCTTGTTATAATTCTACCACGTGTTTCTTATGGTACGCCTCCCTTTACTTGTCGGTGTAGAATGCGTGAAAAAAAAATGTCCGGGTGATTCTGTTAGCCTGCAGGAATTATGCATAGTTTTATCCACCAATTTTGGAATAGTGAGATAAGTATATATTTCTCTCAAGGCTGGGCTACTATAGGAGCACATTCTTCGTACTTGCTATGGACATCGGCGATCTGGATCGTATGTCTAATACCAGAGTCAATGCATTCATTTGCAGGTACAACATGATGCGAGGTTTTGCAGTTCTTGCGTCGCTCCACTGCAAATTTAAAGTCGGTAGCCTAGATACGGTAGCATGAACGACTTGCGAGCTGCTCATCCTTGCATCAAGGTCAACGTATGAATTAACGTACAGTACGTACGGCCCCGGCATTAAAAGCGGTTAACGTGATAGATTTTAGCGCCAGAAAGTGAACAAAATAATTTCCCAGTTCTACTGTAATTCACTGCAGATAAGAAAGAAATATTAGGAAAGTTGTTGGCGACGCTTCCTCAATTAAGCTTACTGACTTAACGAGTAGCACTTTTGCACAGTGTTTCTTAACCTGGGTTCGATCGAACCACAGGGGTTCGGTAAGTCAGTTTCAGGGCTCGGTGATTTAGTTCTCCTCAATCGTATGATTCGTGACGTCATGCTCTGCTTCCTGGTTTCTTTCTCTGAACACAACGACTGTGTGTAAATAATGCATGGTACAGTTTGTGCACTGATACAGTATATGATTAAATACTTATGCTCTGAATCTTAAGAAAAACAGAAGTGCATTTTATTTTTCTCAGGAACTACGAAGGGTTCGATGAATGCATGTGTGGAACTTCAAAGGTTCGGTACCTCCAGAAAGGCTAAGAACCACTGCTTTAGCATATCTTTTGCTAGACACGCAGATCTGTTTAGAAGGACTCATTAGACAACTCGGACAATCTACTGAAAGAACACACTGAAAAGACTAGCCCTGAAACGGACCTTACAGGGCGGTAACCACGAAAGTCTTTTACTTCTCTCGTATCTTTCTAAATATCTGAATATTTAGTTAGTCCTTGCGGACACAATTTTGAGTAAGGTATAAATTTTTTAAAATACTAATCGTAAGGTCAGCTGGTTTATCACGAGTCACCAGTAAATTTTTGGCTGTTCTTTCAAATTTTTGAGTAAATTAAAACTCAAAAAGTGGCGCGCTCGATTGTCTGTTGTTTAAACTGAAACCGTAAAACATGCGGACGCTTGGAAGCGTGTACGTGGTAGGAGAGGCTTGCGTGTAAACCGGCTTTCAGCCTCTGTTATTTTCACCGAGTATGTTCTTCATGCAATGGCCCTTCAAAGCAAACCAGTCTACTCTGATAAACTGATGAGACGGCAGTTAAATAATAGCATTTGCTTCACCAAGCATAATGCTTTAAATTAAACGTCCGATAAAATAAGTAGTACATATCTATCATTCTACTCAATTAATACGGTCAATTTAATGCCTGTGGATTCTCTTCTGATTTACTGAAATACTGCGTTAACATAAATATCATAATGGCCTAAAGAGGCTGTAGAAAAACACTCCGTTTATTACGATTAGATTATTAAAATATTTTGCATTAGGTAACCACTTTCACTACTGTATATTCCTCTCGATATGGAAATTAGCGTCGCCTTCTTTCGCAATTTGTTGCATGTAATTCAAAAGATGTTAAGCGCCCGCTCGGTCTTGTTAGCTCAAGTTTCTTGGATATGAATAATGATGCGACACTTGAAACTCGCCATACCAAATTGAGATGCTGCCATTGTATTCTTTGGGAGGCTTCATTAGTGCACCGTAAGGGTCAAAACGAGCGGATTTTGAGTGGCAGAATGAACCTTAACGGCTGTGTAAACGAGCGGCCAACTGGCGCAGACTTGCGAAGAGCAACGCTGCTGCGGTCACATTTATATAAAGTAGAAATTTTTGATTCCGCTTTCATGACGGGTAAACATAATGAACCCTACATAAAGGGCAACCACCTGAGGTGGCGGCAGGAATGTTGATGTGTTACCACGCTCCTGCTAAATGGAAAGAAAATTTAGTATATAGTTTTTTTATGTTGCTCACTTTCGATGAATCTTTTGAATATCAGATTGAAATAGTTTTTATAGAAGTAGACATCCTATGGATGTTACATGTGGTCTCTTTATTTTTATTTTTCTGTTACAGTATACACGAACAGAATATAGAATTAAATGTGTTCACCGCAGCTTGTATCCTACACTATTAAGCACCTACATTCGTAGAACAGTACTGTTTTAGCGTGCCCATTTAAATGGGCACAGTAAGTGTCAAAGGAGTTAACATTTGCGCTCCAGTAATGTAGTCGTGCCTGATTTACTGATGGGTTCCGTGTATCTTACAGCACATCAACAGCGACCACATCCACGCCAATAAGAAGTCGTTCGTGTGCCGCTGGAAGGACTGCTCTCGGACCGAAAAACCATTCAAGGCGCAATACATGCTGGTGGTGCACATGCGAAGACACACTGGGGAGAAGCCGCACAAGTGCACGGTGAGTGTCCTAGATGCTTTAATTAATATATGTAGATGCCAACACCATTAATTTGATAATAAGCGATTTCCGTTAATTTTAGAAAGTATTCTTGTGAGCGTTGCCGGGCTGGTGGTATTGACGATTCTTTCATTATGTTTGACTTCAAATAACGTTGCCAGAGTACAGTAGTAATGAATGAGGATCTTACTAGCATATATTTGGGGGTTTTTAAATCTAAATTTAGACATAAATTTACGCTCGTGAAATGCACGAATTTGCACAATCAAACACGAGAGCAAATGCATGTACCTTACTTTTACATACATACCAAATTTGCAAAACACCGGCAATAGCTGTACATTACTGCATTCGCTTTGTTATTGATGTGTCTGCTACTCATTTTGTCTTACAGTATAATGCTACTTCTACGTGAATTACGCTTGCTTCGCTCTTCTGTTTTATTTTACTTACAACGACTCTGTGACGGCTAGGAGCAGATCTTTTACTTAATTGATGGACGAGAAACAAAGTGCGATCTATAGAAGAAATATATCTACAGTAGCTCTCACTTAAGGTCCATGTGCAGAAGTTACAAATGTTGATTGGCTTTTCCGAAATATTCGTCAGTTGTTTTATTCAAAGCCTGTGTTGCCTTGCAACGTCTGTGTGATCGACACAAATTAAGCTATTAGTCATGTCGGCTTCTGCGAGACGCGTTGTTTTTGTTCACCACCCGTTCTCCTCCTTCCATTCATAAATTACTACAATCATGATCCTGCAAGCTGAATCAACACCTGCATTGCCTTTATCAGCTTATAAACTAACTTCTATAAAACGTTCAATTTTATCTCTATCAGAGACTGCGCTTTGAGCGCTTTTGTCCAAAGGCATTCGCTTGGCGCGCGCCAAATTGACCTTTATTAACTTGTGCTTTGGAGACGACAGTGAAGACCCGCTGCGCGCTGCGGCCTAGACTTTATGGCGGACAACCACAGACCTGCGGCCTTAAAAAACCTTGTAAAAACCAAAGTACGCCGTCGAAGGGAAGGAGTAACCGATCAACTCACCTCGGAGTTATTAAAAAGCTGCTAGAAAATTGCAAGGGAAGTTGGAGTATCGGTGAAGTCCATAAAACCTTCTTACCCTGTCGTCCAATATAATTGTCGGGGGGAAATGGCTTTTACAGTAGAGAGAGATCAACATGGGAACGTTTCCCATTCAATTTTCTTCTACTCAAGACGATTGTGTTACCAAGAAAATTCCCGAAGGATCTTTATATTTCAGTGTCGAAACTTCGTATGAAAATGCTAACCTTTCAAAGTAGACAAGCGTGGTTTGTAACGTAGTATTTTTCGCTGCATATTTCATCAGTTTTCGAAAGTTGTAAGTCAGTGAAAATTCTTTCATTCATCTCTTACCTGTAGACCACGATACTGGCGACATAAAATTCCTCCATTGGAGAACGTTGCTCTTAAAATTTTAGCAAATGAAAACGTGCGTGGCATTCGACAGTCATGGGCAAAAAACGCCCGATTCATCGCCTTAAAAATAACCTCGAAGAAAACTGTTGGCCCGAGAGACTCGGCGTCACCGTAATAGAGACATTGAACTGAACTGATTCTCTCCGCTTGCCTATTTTTGTGAGCAATGTGCTTTGTTCTCGTTCTTGTGGACAGTTTCTCGACTCGGCCGCAGCACGCAATCCAGCAAAAAATTGGACAGACTTGGCATTTTATTTCGCTGGATCAGGACCAGCTTGCTGAATTTTTACGTATTTTGAAAGGGAACGCGGCGTTTTTGCTGGGAAATATTGCGTAAAACTTATCCTTCGCGGATGTCGTTTGCGGTTCGTTCTGAAAGTTAGGCTTGTAAATGACAATAAGGCTTCCATCTTATCTAATATTTTTTTTTACTTTTTTTGACACCGCGGTTCTAACGAACGACAAGCACGAGTTTTAACCCTTCCAGGTCCAGCGTCCTACCGGTATTCATATGTAGAAGACGCTTTCAACGACGCTGTTCCTATGAGAGTCCAAAATTTTGGTTTGTCGTTCTAGCATTTGCTTTCCCAGGATTCTCTTTGAACTTTCGGCACGATTGAGTATGCGTATAGTTGTCCAGCTGATCAGTAACGTGCGCGGTGACCTATAATGAACAATCGAAGCTTACCCGAAGTCCCGTTGGGCTACGAGTTACTTGGATATCGTGATCATATAAAGGCTTCATTGACGAGGACTTGCCACTATAATCCCAAATAAAACTGGTTTCTTGAAAGAAAAAACATTCTTTGAAACGTCCTCTTTTGAAAGACACAGGGTGTTAGAAGATCAAGAGAACCGTAACGGCTAGGGATAAGGTAATTAAAGAAAGACAGAAAAACCTAATATTTTCTCATCTGGACACAGTGTCCAACCTAAAAAATATTTGAAGCGCAGCACCCTCAAGTATTCATTCTATGTATGAAGGGAAATTTTGACCACCCGCCATCAATCATTTTCGGAAGGAGATATAAAGAGACAAGACATGCATGGAGCTACATATTACTATTATTGCACTACCTATATACTATTTTGTTGTAAAGCATCCACATGTCAGCTTGACAAGATAATACGTCATTGCATATCATGATTAACACTCTAGCGAATCTGATCAGACGCAAAGTTACAAACGCATGCCTCATTATATCGAGATACTGCAATCGATACTTGAATATCCAAACATTTCTCTGCTGTCTCATCTACAGTAAGAAGTAATGTTGTTGAATCGGAGTCGGAGTTGTAATTGGTAGGAGTCAGGGGGACAGGAGTCGGCATCGGAAACTGGCAAAACCCAGGAGTCAGAGTCACACTCAGACTTGGCCGTCCGATGTTGTAACCCTATTAACAATCTGACATTTGGAAGAGTGTTGTAGAAAGCTCTAATACCATCTGCGGGACCTAACGTATCACCTCACACTCTTGCTGTGAAATGATAGTGAATGCTGCCCTACAGAATCCTCTGGCTGCGGTCCTGGCTGTAGGATTACCTTTTGTAATTAAGTAAATCACTACTTCTTATAACATAGTGAGGTGTTTCCCATTAATGAAGAATGAATTCTGCGGCTTTTATAAAAAATCAGTATTTCAAATGCACGTCGCTTTTAAAAGTAATACTTTGCAGTATACCTTCTATTAGAGTTTCTTGTACTGGCTAATTGTACTAGTATCAAGCTTATGACACTTTCATTGAAAGTAAAATGTGCCCGTAGTTGAGTATTAAATGAAAAAATGCGCACTGCCAACTGTTAATTATTATATTTTTCCTTATATTTATTAAAGCTTAAGCGTGTAAGTTAATTGAGCGTCACACTCGTTGAATTTTTTATTATGCTGTATTCATTTTCTTAGCTGCCAACAGATAAGCAGCCGCAAGAGATTAAGCTTAGTTTTCTTTTCAGCTGGTCCCATTGCGATGCATTTCTTGTCTTTTTTTTCTTCTCTGATCGAGGTCTCATCGACATAGAGAGCAACCTCTCAGTAAATATTTCAATTTCCTCCTCTGCAAAAACCAACAACTCGAAAGCATAGCCGTACTGTTTTTATAAACCAAAAGCCATGCAGTTTTTATTACAACTACCGTTTATTCTGTAGAACCTCGCTTGTCACGGCTGAAACACAGTGGCAACTAGGGTTAGTTGCCCAATTTCATAAATTATTTCAGTGTGCTTCATCACATAACTCATTATCTGGAACTGCATGCAACAACAGAAACTGTTCAGAGGAGAACATGCCTTATTAGCAGTTCATTCAGTTTAGGGTGACAGATATCGGGGAAATTATCAATAAACTTAATAATAATAACTTGATAGCTGAGTGTACACTTCACAAAATCCTGTCGTTACTTGGTATTGACTCCTAATAATCATCTATCAAGTTATAACTTTGATGAATTTGTATATTGTTTAATGAAAAAATCTAAGGTTCAGACCCATTCTATTACACAGACTTAAATTTGTACACAGCGCAAGATTATTATCTCTTCCGTGATAATGAGATATAGCTCTTTAGATTAACTGTAACATTTATCATGCCTGAAAGGAGAATTCACCATTTCCCACTCGATTTTTTCTAACAAACAAAAAACTTGTCACTACTAAACAGTTTTCATAAATCTTGATTAATTTTATGTTTAATATTCATTACTTTATACATACGCTCAATATTTCATTGTATACCTCGACAACTGGGGAGTTATGTAATAAAATCTGTGATTTCTTTAGTAGGTACAACTGTATATGGGCGCGTTCCATTAACCCGCGAAGTTGAGATTCGAGACCTAACTCCTTCGGAACGTCAAACAGTTGTCGCTCTCTTTCACCCAATGCATCGAGTTTTAAACGTTGACTCTTAACAGGTTGCTGTCTAGAAGTCTTCCTCTCAAAAAATCCATTTTGCCGACCAAGATGGAGTTTTTTACCAGCTCAATGTAATCGGCTTGCTTCTGACAGTTGCAACACTTACGCAGACTGGCTATTTAACTGTTGTATAAAATTCGTGACAAGTCAAGCCTTAGAGTCTTAATTTGACTGGCCAGTCGAACGCAGCCGGTGTCTTGAAGGGTTAGTTCTACGAGCAGGTTATTAGGTGACCATTACCCCTGCTGCTGGTAGATGGTACGGATCTCTGCCAACTTGATTTCGTTCCTAACTTGATCCTTGCCAACCTGAGATACGTTCGTAATTACAACATTCCTAATTAAGTAGGTTTATTTGCGTATTATATTTATACCGTGTTGTGAAGAATGATTCCGGCATGAAACTAGCTGAATTTTTGTATTTACTTCCCAATGTCGGACGCTTCACACGTGAGCCTCTCCGGCGTCAGCGTGACGTCATTCCCACGGTTATCATAACGTTATACAGCATCACCGCGGCACTCAGGTGCCGCTAGCGTTAGACGTTTCGGCCATCGTAAGAGAAAAACGTGTGAACTCTCCTTATGATATGAAGGAACGTATGGTTGGCTAGTAAATGAGACATCTTCAATTTGTTCACTTTTATTGATCATTGAGACCGTCTAATCCGCTTAGCTTTAGATGGTCAAGAACTACTGATATTTTGAGCTTTCGATTGAACTTCATACCGACTTTCAGGCGGTAAGCGCAAACCAACTAAGAGCTAACCGAAAACTATGATAAATTCTACTTTTTGAGCGTAATTAGCTTTCGATTATCACCAAAAACTAAATGAAATCAATCGAAAATGGTGAATCAACGTTCATGTCAACTAAAGCCAATCAGTCACATTGTCTTGATAGAAATGAACGCATCGAAGGAACTTATTAACCTCTTGCTTGCAAGTGACCACATATGTGGCAACTTTGATAATGCTCGTCCTACATGAACGTTCTTCAGGCGTCCGGTAAAGCGAGCATTAACTCGCTGTCCATACCTATACACCTGCCTCGTCTCTGTCTTAAATTTGCATCATTCTCTTAACTGTTATGCGCGGAGAACGAATCTCATGAGTAGGTTACCCGCTAAATAATGATCGTTGGATTTGTAATTTGAACCTACATGCAGTTACTCCCCAGTTACTGAGAACACTCTACGTTTCGCTGTTGAGCGCCACGCGATGCGAAAACTTCAACAAAAACAACTGGAGGAATAATGAAATTAAGCACTGTCAGTTGAAAACGAAAAAAAGACTGGTGGGATCATTCCACAAGTGCAGCAACTCCAGTATAAATTAAACAGCATGTATGTATATATAGAGTTACCGCACATTTCGTATGACACTTCATTTTCACACCGCTTATATGAAATTCTCTATTTGCGGCACACAGCATGCATGCACCGTGGCGTGCATCAATAATTTATAATTATATGAAACAGGTAAACGCACATTGTTCGTCATCAAATACTCTTGTAGTTTTTTCACTGTTTTCGCCTGTAAAAGAGTCGTTTGAGTGTAGCTGTTGGCGCCGTAATCATGATTAAGATAAAAGCAATAGTTATGTAACTACATCGTTAAAACTTACAATAATAATAATAATAATAATACAATGAATTATAAGAGAAATCGACTTATGTCGGTTCTCTTCTAAGTGTACCTGTAAAGGGATAAGCCGTTACTCGAATTTAATGCAGTCTGGGGCGGTTCGACTAATATAAAGTTTGAGTGAAGAACAAATTCTCCTGTTTACTGTATAGTAATGCAAATGTTACTAATTTCATTTAACCTAATAATAACCAATACTAGCGGTCTATGAAGAGCCATTGCTCATATGGGGCTAATAGAATATAATTAATTGGTAATTCGAGAAACGAATACACCCTCGAGTAACGACTCTGTTGTCACCATGCACTTCCTGCTTTTGTTAGCGGTGGATGTTTTGATTTCTTCGTGTATTATGTAGCTCAAGTATCAAAGTTGCCCTTGTATTCCGTAAAAAAAACATAGGTACCGATAATAAAGATACCTCTACTGCATGCGTTTGCGTATGTTCATGTTGGTCTAGGTCTGATTTCACTTTAAAACGCCTGACTTCCGCGTGCAATTCCCAAGTTTCAGAAGTGGACAAAAAGTGTGACCGTTCAGAACGTGATCCAGTCTGGAGTCACTTTTTGAAGACGTTTCGATCGCCATGCAGGTTCCAATTTCACAGATTAGCTCTGAGCGCAGAGCCGAAAAACCTCCCCGGAGAAATTAGACGAAGCATTTTTTTATTTATCGTTCAAAAGGTGATCATGACTTCCGCTCGGAAGCGATTTAAGAAATCTAATTGCTTTCCAGCTGTACTTTTCCGACGTAGCATGTGTTTTCAGTCAATTAAAAAGTTTTGTGAGTAGTACTCATGGAAATTTGATATGTACTCGTATCACCGGTACATTTGCCGGTAGTTGCAAGAGACCGTGCATTTTAAGGCCAGTTGTTTCTCAATTTTTACGAATTTTTTCATCAACTTTTCTATTGGTGAATGTTGTATGTACTTGTAGTTAAATTAACACTTCATATTGGGACCTGCTAAAATCTCAGTTTCTCACAGGAATTGCTCTGTTTGAAGTTACTCTATGATCGCCACTGTAAATTATAGCGTTAAATATCCTAATTATTTGATTCCAGTTGACCTAACGAATGAACTTCGAAAGGTTATCATATTCAGGTTACCAAGTAAATATTACAGAATTTATCGCCACTGGAGTCATCCTAAAATGTTTCTCAGTATTTAATGGATCGCATTGCAGTATTGGGAGACCTGTTGATTACTACACCTCATTAAATGAACACCAACTAGCTAATTAGTCTTTGGCTAAATGCATAGCATAAGTATTATTGAATACCTTATAATTTAAATGCATTCCTTGTAATTTCTTGTACAGTTTGAAGGCTGCTTCAAAGCATACTCCCGGCTGGAGAACCTCAAAACCCATCTTCGTTCTCACACTGGAGAAAAACCTTACATGTGTGAGTTCCCAGGCTGCACGAAAGCTTTCTCCAACGCCTCCGATCGTGCCAAGCATCAAAATCGAACGCATTCCAATGAAGTAAGTGCTCCATAAAATTTCAGTCGTTGACACAACTGGCTACTACATATATATATTCAGGGTTACAATGGAACAGCTGCATCTTCGCCAGGTTTGACTTGATGAATTTATAGCTAATGTTTGCTCCAATTGTCTAAAGTCGCATTTCAATTAGAAAAAAAAATCTTATGTTGTTCTTCATCTTTCACAAAAAAATGATACTGCACGTACTCAGAGATGCAATGGAACGGCTATACCACCTCGTCAGGTATGCTTTAGGAAATTTATACTATCTGCTATAATAGTCGTAGTTGCCTTTCAACACTATAGGAGGAAAATGTACAGCAAGAGAAGCCTTCATCATCAAACATCTGGTAGACAGGGCAGCAATGCCTTAGGCAATATTCTGAATATCTCGAAATGGATGACGACTTGAGTAATTTGTAATTAAAACCTAATATCTTGCCAGAGACTGATATCCCTCCATCAAAATCTGCACTCGGATTTAGAAACATTTGTTATAATCTACAGTACTCACATTTTTCAGATTCTTCGTTATCTCTGTGCTATTTTAATGACAATGAGAACATATTCAATACATTCTTTTAATAAACATCAGAGCGGTGACATGTTGTACGTAAATAGCAAGCGTCCCAAATTATTTACAATCCTCGTCCATAATTATTGTGCACTATATTAGGGCGGCAGAGATAACGTTGCGTTTATGCTTGTTGTTGCATTCCCCTCCGATTGCAATGCGATGTTAACGCGGCTCGGTTACACGTGAGGCATTTCTCTCGCTGTAAATAACATAAACCTGGCTGTGCGTTCGTTCTAAAGATCACGAACAAAAATAAGGAAAGGATAAACTGTGGTGCATAAAGAGCAGGAAGGCGATATTGGAGTTCTCGCGTGGCTGCGGCAAACCGGTCCGCGCCGGGCTATAGAGTCATTCCATCTCACCTCGGGTCCGTCTGTGCATGGCGGTGCGTAGCTTTTGACCTCTTCTGTCTCAATCAGACTTGGTGTAATGAAATACGCACCACCGAGTGTGCTAGTAAAGTCACAGCGCACAAGTATATTTATGAGGACATTTTCAAAATAGAATATTGGAGGTAATACCATATAAATGGCAATAATTATAAAGCCACGCGCATATCACGTGTTCAGGCTGTCATTCACGTTTTGTTATGATATATATGTATTATAAAGTAGCTACGTGGTGTTTAGATAGGTACTGTGCACGTACGAGTATGTATTTAGTGAGGAGTGTCCTAGCGTAGAATATAGGAGGTAAATATGAATGACACTAATAATCCGTCTTGTAATACATGTCCGACGAGTTATAAGTGTTCTTCAATTGTTAAAGCCAAATATTGGGATCCGAGAGTGAAACATAAAATTCATGCCTACATTTTTTCGAGCAACCTGTCATTATCAGCTGAACTATGGCAATGCCTTGCATGGAGCCGACGGTGCTGAGGGTACTTACGCCCGTGCTTCCAACTTCGCCCCAGATTGTAAGATTCGACGGAAGGGTATCTGAGATTGAAGTCTCTGGAATCCGAAGTCACTATTTCATTTATCGGACGAAATCACCGCACATAATTTTCGAATTTTCGCCCTATATATCACCTAGTACGCTATGCTCTCTTTACAACCCTTGCTTTTATTTAGAATGTAGCAATTTACAACCATATCAAAATGTGTTCATGTACCATTGTCAAATGTGAATTGCAGTCTGAACACTTCATGTAATTTGGTTCAATCTGGTTCACGAAAATCGACATCAGTGAAAATTTATTAAACACCATCACCTAGCCTCGTGGTGCATTGTTTTATGTTCTTTAACACTGTGCATTATTCATATTGTGAAGTAATTTTTCAGTGAGCCTAGCCAGCCCTAATGGGACAAAAAGTAAGCCCTCCCAATTAAATATTACTACAGTCTACACAATGCACGCGGCGTCCATTACACTTGCGTGGCACAGTAGAAGTTCATCCTTTCATCTTACTCGTTTTTCGAGTTCTCACCGAATTCTGCGCATTATCCGTCCAACTCGCTCATTCGCCCTTGCCATACTTCCATACACACAAAATTATGTGCGTTACTACATCACAGCTCTACAAGCAGCCTGCTGGAGGAATTAACTTCCAATTTCCACACCATTAGTTTCGATCCAAGTGAACACCTTGAATCACTTTCCCGAATTCTTAACCTTTCTGAACAATCAGAATGAAAAGTCCCACTATTTCAACAAGCTATCATATTCTGGGATATAAAAATGAATATCTTGAAGTGAACTAATGAGCTGAGTTCAGTAATACACGTTCCTTTCAATGCTTGCAGAAACCCTACGTGTGCAAAGCGCCCGGCTGCACCAAGCGTTATACCGACCCGTCTTCATTGAGGAAGCACGTGAAGACCGTCCACGGCGCTGAATTTTACGCTTCCAAAAAACACAAAGGCAACGACCATCCAAATGGCAACTCGGGAGGACCGGGCAACGGAAGTGGAGGAGGCAAGGATGTAGGACAACCTGAAGGTTCTCCACACTCGGACGGTGGCAAGGCAGGGTCCATGTCTAGCCCATCAGTTAAATCTGAAGTAAGTCGCTGACTTTATCTTTCATGAATAAATCTGCCTTTCTCGTTGGCTAGCACTATTTGAAATGATCATGTTATTAGGTAGAGGGTAAATGGTAAAACTGACACTCAGATGAGCAAGCGGTGCAAGTCTATCTCAGATTAGCACATACGTTGCTGTCATTATTAGGTACCACCATTCCATGTATGTTATGGGGAGCAGCATCCTTTGAGGTCATCATAAGTACCTCAGCCTCAGCTGGGCTTACAGGACGTCTGTCTTTCGTGCCCACTTTGCTTTCTTTCATTTTCATACTTCTACTGATGATGCTTTCTTTCCCTACTTGCTGTTACCGTGCGCATTGGTTCTGCATCGGAACACCATCGTGCATAGGCTCCACGTTTCTCTCGACGTTATCTCCTTTCCTCTCTTTGAATAACAGTGCATGCTGTGGATAGGAAGCCGTAGACTTCCTAGCCGTACTAGAGATGCACTCTTAGAGCGCATGCCTGCACTAAGCAATGAAGTGCTAACGAATTATTCAGATTGGTCTTGAATCCAACATTTCTGGTTGATCACCACCAAAATTTGAATAACTGTTCCCTGCAATATGCCTAACCGTTTCTGTAAATTTCATGGGGATCCTTTCTTAATTTTTCGAGTTATGTGCTCACTAACTTACTGGGACAAACAGGAAACAAACAGACAAAAGGCCGAACAAACCATCACCAAAATGTAGTTGTTTGTGCCTCTCAGCAATTCTAACTGGTCCTGTAAACTGCACGAAGATCCGTCTATAATATTTTTGCGTAAAAATTTACCATCATTTTCAATCCTGTGCTTTTGCTCGCTTTGTAAGACACGCAGGGCAGCGATAGCTCGAACTTGCCGCTAGCATCCTTGGAAGGAATATCCCGTGCTAATTAAATTTATATTCAGTGCTGGTATGCGCTCCTTGTACGTGTGTTGGGATAACTCAGCCCAGCTCACTTTCTCTTGGTACTCTTGACCAATGCATGCACAACCCTCGGCTTTCGTTTTGTTAGAAAACAGTGAATTATAATGTTTGTAGCTAAGTCAGAAATGTTTATTGCTGTGGTAGTTTTAGGATAACGTTCCTGATTTTAATGCTCCATTTTTTGTTTTTAGTCACTGTTTTTTCATTATATGTTGTATTTACGTGAATAATACTCACTCAAAGTATTATTTTGTAGGATGCGACTTCTCCCGGTGATCAGCACAGCCCGGAAAATGTGGTTGGTGGTGTGACTCCGATGGATCAAAGCAGACTCGACATTCCAATCGGTGACGGTACTATGACTTCGGCTGGCAGATTCGAATCGAGGCTAGCTGTGGACGCTTGGGAAGGCCCTGAAGATGATTTAGATGCAAGCATTGATATTCCAATGGGCATGGGAGGTCCGATGAACGGTGGGAACGGCCCATCAGTTGGCGTAGCTGTTCACGACCGATCCATAAGATACCGTCCCATGAAGGGCAGAATGCAAGCGAAAGGCTTCGTGAACATGCTTCCCAACATTCCAGGCATTCCACGTAGAATGAACGGTATTAACGCCGATGGCGAATTTGGACCTAGATTACCTGATAACAAAGTAGGACCTGTAGGCGTAACTAATATACAAAATAGAAAGAATGCTGTTGATTTTAGACCTGGTCAAACCATGGCTAACAACAGACGCGACTCTTCTTCTACCGTAAGCACAGGATACTTCAGTATGCAAAGCCCCAACAGCCGACGAGCGAGTGATCTCTCCCAAGCTTCCTGCCTGTCCGGAAGACAAGGAATGATGTCCTCTCCATACGATCATATTTCCATTGGCTCTTCCAGGAGGTCGTCTGAAAATTCGAGCTACAATTTCTCTGGCATGGGGCCTCAGATGTACAGACCCAATCAAAGAGGAATGTGTGGCAACGAGCTGTATAATACTTCAAACCTAGTGGTGCAGGTAAGCCGTGTCGCTTTTATTAGTTGATGAACTGTAGCCATATTCCTTAGTTGGTGAAAACTAACTGTGAGAAATTTCAATACGTTGAAGGATGTTTTTTTTTAAGCCAGATGCATATATTAAGAATGAAGAGACTGCACAAGTATGTACAACTGTATAACTAGAGAAACCTTTTTTATTTCTGCATATAGCATTTTGTGTAGAGAGTGTCGTATGACTGATACTACCTCCATGCAAAAGTATACATATATTCAACGAGGATGCAAGTCGTAATAACTTGTATGCGAGTATGTTCTATATTGGCGCTTGTGAGTTATACTTTGTCGCTATTTCAAGACTCTCCTTCAGGCCTTTCAACCTTTGCAGTGAACTAGAAGCAACAAACTGTAGATGCAATAACTCGCTTCTTGTCGTTTCCAGACCCAGAACATGTCACTGAGCCAAGACAACTTGTCAGACTCTCAGAACTGGAGCAACTCCATGGGTCCAACTATGGGCAACAGCATGTCGGCAGGCATGGCGGCCGGCGCTGTACCCGATGGAAGCCAGTTCGGTTACTCTGGTCCCATGGGTCCGGTATCGTACAGCAACAGCAGCAGTAGGGACATGAGCACCAGAAGAGCGTCAGATCCTGTGAGGCCGCTCGATAGACCTGCTCGGGGCAATGGAAGATTGCAGAGAACCAACAGTTATACCAACTTCTCTCAGTCCGCTGGGGTGCGTCCTGTAAATCACAGTCATCCCAACCAAGGTCTTCAGCTGGACCAAGTCGGTGACGACGAGCCCATCGAAAACAAGTTAATTCTTCCAGATGATATGGTGAACTATTTGAACCAGGTAAGACGTTTTATATAAAAGTAGAAAATAGCACACATAAAATATTTTTGAGAAACGTGCGCTAAGATGTTTTTGGAAAAAGTGCGCTGAAACGCTTGTCAATGCATTCTATATACAGTACTTAAAAAGGGCTAGCGGCATCTTAACAATGATTCAAAATTATATCTTGAGATACTCATTTTAGTAATGCTTAAAAAAATGACTGTTCAAAGCAGAAGGAAAACATATCGTTTGAGCCAGTATCATAGCTATAGTATTTACCAGCTTTTTCACATTGTACCAGTGTCATTTTTCACATCGTCTACACTTGTATTCAAGATACTGTGCGGATCGCTTCGTTGATATACTTTCCTGTTGCAGACAATTCCTGTGTTAACGCGCTGAGGTTTCGCTTTCTAAGAAGTTCTAGATAAATAATTACAGTTTGTCCTGCTTCTACTTACAGAAAGAAAAGGACAGCACCCTAAAACCGAAAACAGAAGAGACGGAAACAAGTGGTGTGACCGCTTCCGCAACAGTGGGGTGCGCCGCAATGCCAAGTCCCGCGTACTCCAACCAACCTGTCAATAGTCCCGCATATTCCAATCAAAATATGAGTAGTCCAGCCTACAACGGCACAGCAATGAATAGCCCTGCCTATACTAATCAGCCTGTAAATAGTCCAGCCTACTCTCAAACCCCAAGCACGCCTCACGCTGCGTATCCCAGCATTGCTTCACCGTCCACACCGTACCAGTACGGCACCCCTCACAACGCTGGGTACACCGCTGCTCCTTCCCCAGCTTTGCCTCAGCACTCTTCTTACGGCAGCCAAAATGTTCCTTCTCCTGCCGCTGGACAGGCACATTACAACACACCCATGCCCTCGCCAGCGCCCTCTGCAACGCCCTACACCCCTGCACCCCCGGCTTACCCGCAAGGGCAGACTGCTTCGCAAAACCAAAATTTTCCACCTACTCATCCAATGCAGCCCAATCAGCAAAACTTTTCGTCGTTTAATCATCAGCAAGCCATGGTTCATCAGCAGATGTTTAATCAAATGATCTCCCACCAGCAACAGATGATGCATCACCACCATCAGCAGCAACGATACGCTAATGGAACCTATAATATGGCGTCAACTGGTTATCCGCAACACATATGTGGGCACTTCGCGTCCATGCATCTTCCACCTGCTGCCCTGCAGTTACCGTGCCCATCGTGTCATGGAAGATCAATGAACGAGATGCCTTATCCACAAAATCATGGCCCGAATTGGCAAGCTAATCCTATGAATATGAATCCCCACTATCAACATCCGTATAATCACCACATGGCAGGCGTACACGGTCAAGGTTTCAACTATATGAATTCTATGTACAGTAATATGGGCCCAGCTATGATGAACTTTAGCCAGTCTCAAAGCGACATACAGTGCGGTGATGTCAGCCAATCGTCCCAATCTAAGTCCAAATCCAAAACTTCCAATTCTACGGCGAAGGCTACTACTAGTGCCGCCAACACTAGCCAAGCTAATGGCGGTAAACTCAAATCTCAGAAAGAACACAGTAACGAAAGACTGTCCAATTGTAATAATAACAGTAAAAATAACAATAGTAACAATAGTAATAGTAAAGCTAATTCGTCTCCTGAAGATCCCCCTAAGCCAGGACGTTCTCCACAAGGTGACCAGAGTACAAAGACTTGCCAAGACCCATCAGTCCCCACAAGCACAGACGACACCTGCGATACTAAGAACAATTACATGAAACAAGACACCTACCAGAGAACTTTAGAATACGTCCAGCAATGTCAGAATTGGAATACCACGGTAATTAAGGAGGAAGTCACCAGCACCACTGACCAGAAACCAAGCTTAGATTGTAACGGTATTGTCAGTAGTGGCTATGTGCCTCCTTCTCCGGCTATCACTGCATTACCAGAACCTCTTGTTCCAGCCCCGTCTGGTGGAGCTATGCCCCCAGTGTCAGAGGCCAGCAACTTCCTAACACCTTTGTCTGCCTCCATGGCTGAAACTTCCAATATGGTCCTTAATAATTTGACTTCATCTCTCAATTCTTTACAACAGGAAAATAAATATCTACAGATGTTGCAGTGATGTAAGCATAGTTGACGAAAGTTTAAGAGAACGTGTATTATATGTTTTATGTCTGTGATGTAATGTGTATATATTGTTTTTTTTACCTCTTTGGTGAATAGGTGAGTGTAAAATAATTATTATCCAGCCTTGGTGACATATTTATATAAGGTGTGTTGTCCTCCTGACCTGCCATGATTGTTGTAACAACAAATTACCGTGTCACGTTGCTAGTGATTTTGTTTCGTTGTATATAACGTTAGATATGAAGTAATAATTTATCGCAGTTTTTCTTATTCGCCGTGCTTCTGCATCATTCTCTTTTTTGCATAGCCTTGAAGTTAACTTATGGTTGTGCAAAACGAATGTTATAGTTTCTACATGCTTTCAAGACCGCTTCTATTACTTCCATCTAAAAAAAAACTAAAAGATTAAACGAAGCAGTTTGGCGCTCGTCTGAGGACATCCTATCGTGGTTTCACTTCACTATGACAAAATCTGCCTTTTATGAACCATTCATAAAATTTTACTGTAGATCAAATTATTTACAACACTATCGATTGCAAGAACATCGTTACACTATTGGTGTAGAACAAACAATTCCAACGATGAATAATAGCTTTACAAAAATAAATTTAGAATTGCTTGGATTTCGTAATCTTGGAAATGTTGTATCTCCTTTCATTCTGCTAATCAGATTTCCCAGATATAAGATTCATCTTACTGATCCACTGCTTAGTGCATGTACGTATTCAGAGCAGCAGTTCGACTTCAGTCCAGTTGTAACCGCAAGCGAAGCAACCACTTAGCTTGCTTCTGGAAGGGTTATACACGAACGTCTTTGGGATATTCTTGTAAAAGAATAAACTTTTTCCTTTTAAGACGGAGTTGAAACACAGATATCAGGAATTTCATCTGTTCTTCCTTTCTCACTAAATGTTACTCTGTTAAGCAATGTTTGTACTTAACATATTCGTCGTTTGTTGTGATGATATCACTCATTTTTAGGTTGTGATTTTATTACACGTCTGCAATATTTCATTTTAGTGGTGCAATGATCGCTGCAAGTACATGTAATATACTGTATACTTGCTTGGCGAAAGTTTGCAAGTCGTCTATTCTTCCAGCTTACAGGTGTGACCAGACGAGCCGTTGGACACTGTGGCAAAGGTACATTTCCAAAAGATGTGTAATCTATTCAAAGTAATAAAGAGTATATAATCAGCATTCGCTTTCATCTAAAATCTCTTGTAAAATCACCCTGACAAAAAAGAGGGGAAAAATGCAATAATGCATGTGGATTTAAACAGCAGCCGGTTAAATGTACTGGGTTACTGCCGAGAACAGACACGAACTCTGCATCTTGATGCATATTTCTGTGTTAATATCAAGAACTCAGTTAAATCGAAACGGAATAGATCATAGTCGATAGAATATTAGGTATGACACCAAAAAAGAAACGACAAACTGCCACAATCCGTTCGGTGTTTTCGAAGGAATTATGCCTTTGGAATCATAATAGAAGAGCCTGAGTTAGTGCTCTATCTAAGAGAGTTGCGGGTTTAACTTTTTTCTCTTGCAATTGTTTCACAAGTACTAAAGAGCATGTTAGAAAGAAAACAAGAGCAAGAAATCGTACACGAAGTTTTTCTACACTGGCCCGCCAGCGCAGTAGAGTATAAAGAATATGAAAAGGGTAGATGAACAAATATTGAGTTTTCGGATAATATATAAATAAATACCGGAAAATTATCTCGTGCATCGAAATCTTTGTAATTAGTTATCAGAAGTCAGTTATTTGGATAAGAATATATGTACAATATTGATGTCTTGGCTAACAAAATCAAAATTACCAATCATATGTAACTGACAGCGTGTCTTTGTGTCATCATGCAGGTATTCCTTCATATATACCCTATATTTTTGCTATTTAATTAAGTTTAATTTTTTCAAGTACTCAATATACGTACTCTTGAATTAATGGTTCATATATCGAGTACCTCGAAGAAGCAAAAATTTCGAACGTAAAGATTAAATAATAAAGCTGAACAAACAAGTAGGGACTATATATCGAGGACTACCAGTACTATCGTTTGGCATGAACCTTCTTACTTAGTGTCCAAAAGCTTGTTTTACTTCCTGTGTATGATATACGTCATCCTCACGGTACCCACAAACGGTCTCTCATTATTTTAGAAGTGGTATACTTCTTAACTTATTCTACTCATACTCTCAGCACCCAGTATCAGCTTCAAAGGGTGTTCCTAATATTGTTCTTGCTTCGAAAAACCAAATTTTGGTTCGATGTTTCAAGGTTAAATGAACAGTCAAGAAAGCATAACTTTTCGACTTCCTGTTTGGAGCGTCACAGTTGGTCCCTTTTCTTTTCTCACGCGGCGGTGGCCGAGAATTTAATCTATATTTCTATCTTTCTACATATCGCGACTTCCATGAGCAATAGTCACTTCCATTGTGTTTTCTACAGCTCCACATGCAATAACGGGAGTTGACCTAACCACCTTTGCTGTTTCTAAAATTTCGATCGCTGCCCAAGTTTCAAAAACTGCTAATGTTAAACAGTAAATCGTGCAAATATTATTCAGCAGACTCCAGAAAATGCCGGAGTGGTTACTTCCGACATCATTTTCTTCCTTTATCTTGATGTTTATGTACATACTGGTGACAGTGTCTCTTCTACGTATTGTTTTATTCTTGTGTCGCTTTTCTTTATCTAGCAAAAGTGAAGTCAAAATTCATTTAACGCGCAAATTTTTGTGAGACCGTAGCAGAAATATCATCCTTCACCAACGTGGCATAGTTGTTTTAGTAGTGACGATTTCACACATCACGAAAAGTTACTAGCTTCTTCTAGTGCTTAACTCATTTCTGGCAGTGTTCAGCTTGGTTGACTCCTTGTAGAATGACTGTGCTTTTGACAGAGCAACCTGTTAATTTTGTATCGGACTCTCAGGTAGCCGCTTCACATAGCTTGTAAAATTACTCCTTTGAAAAGGTAAAAGGGAATGCCTCCGGGCAAGATTAATATGAAATCCACTGGCAGACCCTGTGTAGCAACTTGCATCATTTATACCAGAAGAGCTAGCTGTATGGTAACATTTTTCAGGATTGTACCAAATTCTATACTCTAAAATTTAAATGGCCGTAAACGTAGTTGGTGCTACACTAACATTTTGTGCATTGCTATTTCATCAAAGTTCGATAGAGGTTCCATTCGGAACAATGCTATTGCGGTTTGGCTGTATGGTTACTGTCCATGCGACGACATTCTAAAGAAAATAGATTAAGCTACTTCAGAACTTGGGCGATCACAACCAGATTAATGCAATAAACTATATGACAGTGGTTCATTTTCCTTCGGCGCTTCACTGCATGTAGGCTGAAAGGACTTAGAATTAATTTTGTATCGGTTATATTCTTTTTGTTGTTCTTCGCAAATAGACCTACAGACATTAGCTCGTGTTCCAAGTTAGTCTTATGTATAAAGTGTGTCATATATTTTCTACGAGGGGCATTTGAAAGGAAGTCTTTATGCACATCAATACTAAACATTTATATTATACGTCATTTTGACAAACTCCCGCCAGGGATTTTAACTCTACGGAGTAACTATCCTTAACTGATTGTATTGTTATTGTAATAAATCTCTTTTCGTCTCATGCCCTCTTAATATCCTACTGGAGTGAAATTGGTCGCTGGTGACTAAGCTCGACCAGGCTACCTCGTGCCAACTTGGTCATTATGGGAAAAATTGGATTTTTTCCCTGCATCGGTTAAACATATAAGTCATAGTGACTGGATATCATACCTTTCACGAATATTTAAACCTTTGGGTCGATTTTTACGATAAGGAGAATATTTAGTTTTACGTTCAAATACTGTCATGGCAAAATATATTTACGATTGGTCAAAAGAGGAGTTCAAAGAATTTCTTAAATGGATACAGGGTGTTCAAGAATGTATCATTAGAATTTTTGACTCACATTTATTAAATAAATCGATCTATATAAATCAAATCAAAATATACACGTTGTTTAACTATTATTTTTTACAAATGTCTATAATTCATTCAATATGCTTTCCGTCGGTGCCAATAAAATGCTGCAAACACTTTGGAGAAGGCTTTGCGAGAGTCACTTGGGATTTCTACCCGTTCCTCCAAGAGTGTTGCCTTCAAAGCCTCCACATTTTTGTGATGGGAAGCTGAGACCTTGCTCTCCAATACGGACCAAATACTGAAATCAAGGGGATTTAAGGCCTGGTGATGAAGGACTATAAAGAAAATATGCATAAATAAAAATGTGGTAACCATAATTATTGAACACCGTGTACAATGCCTATTACCATTGATACTCCTTGGTACTTCAACCATTTGACTAGTGCACAATATATATATTTAAGTTTTATATGAGGCTAGGGGAAAACAAAAATTATTTCTCTGCCACAGCGAAAGAAATGTTCATTTTTTATGTCAGTGCTTCCGTGAAATTTCTAACAATGGGGGCAATAATGCCCAATAGGGTCAATACTAAGCAAGTTTTAAAATGTTTATGAAAAACACGTTTGTGTCTATTACAATTGTACATCAAGGAAAACATAAAAAACTTCGTAAGTGATGGGACTTTTTTTTTTTGCTGAGGCAGCTACTTGCATTTGTGAAACCTGAGAATGCTGTAAGTAGATTAAAACATGGGGTCATGGGCGCTGGCTCTGCCGGTGAGAGGGTAATAGGGGACAGCATGTGCCATTTTCTGTAAGAAAAATACATTTAAGCTACAAACTATGAGTAGTTTCTGCATATATAGTCGTACGAGAGAGAAACTCACACAGATAATATTTTCATAAGATTCTAAATTGAGCTAGATTTTAGGCTACAGTCCATCATTAACTATATAGTGAACGATCAATCAACATTTTCTCTCACAATTACTGCACCGCTTTAGAAAACATCAGTTACACTAATCATGTAATTTCGTCAGTAAAAATAAGTGGTAATCAAATTGGAAGGCAAATAGCATGTCCGCATAGTGGAAAAATCTTATTTTTGTGAATTTGCTATCAATATTATGAATTAACAATAATACAATATTTACTTAGTAACATGACCCTTCTGCAATTTGACAGCACGCAATTTCATTGGTATCTCAGAGTTCCGGTGAAAGAGAGCACCACCTTTCTCGTATTTTTGTCTCACAGTTCATCAAGATTAAGAATACTGTATATTCGTTACGTAACTGGTTCTTGATATACTGTCATGCCATCATTGGTATCTCAGAGTTCCGGTGAAAGAGAGCGCCACCTTTCTTCCATTTTTGTCTAACAGTTCATCAAGATTAAAAATATGTTCGTTACGTAACTGGTTCTTGATATAATGTCACGCTATTGGATTCAAGTCTGGTGATTGGGCGGGCTAATCGAAATATGCTGTGTGATGTCTCTAGAAATCTCTTGAAAGTAACCGCTTTGTTTATGGGATCATTGTTCTGCAATAAGATGGAATATACTAATGAATTATCTTTATAATTGGAAACAAAATATGCTGCCAACATGTCCAGTAAAATTAAATCGGACGTTTAAACGAATTATTGCTCTGGACCATGAGCGATTATTGCTCTTCCTTCCGTGACGGAACCTCCTCCATCTTGTAGCTGTAAAACAGTACATCTAGGATGACATTCTCCTCCTTTTTTTTCAAACAATCTGCCTGTTTTCATTGCCTAGCTTATGACCTTGCTTTCGTAACTAAATTCCACTATTCGCCAGTGAGACACGTCAAGAACTTAATGCAATTTGAAGAGACTGCAAACGACTATTTTGATTCTTCCTCAATATTATCGGTTTGCGTCTTGCGATGCAACCTCTGGACCCAAATTTTACCAGTCTATTTATTGATGTGAAAATAGAACGTTCTAATTCCCACAAGGTCACACAAGGGGCCCGGAACCGGGAATGGGTGGGCAATTGCCCGCTCCCCAATTCCCTTGTCAGTGTGTGTGTGGGGGGGGGGGGAAGCGTAAGGTAGTATGAGGCTTTTTACTGGAGAAAAAATATGCATTTAATCTGTATTTCCTGAAGAGGAAACACCTAGAACCACTGACATGAGCATGCTTTCCAGTGGCAACCCGGTCTTTAATAATACTCTGCACATGTCCTTGAAGCTTGAGCACATATGCGCAGGAGTTCCCAAACTAGGGTGCATTTATACCCCCTAGAGGTGCGAGAGGACCTTTTCAGGGGTGCGAAATACTGTTTTGTTTCTCAGCCATTCACAAAATTACTTAAATTCGTGTCACAAAAGTTAGTATATATATCATTTGCCATCATCATATGGGTACTTAATTTTGCAGAGGGTATACATGTAAGATCAAAAATTTTCAGGGGTGCCAGGCATGGCAAAATCTGGTAACCACAGCTTTATACAAATTGAGAAGAGTTTTAAGTCTTTGTTGAAATCCACCATATCACCACAGCACACAAGAGCAGAATGGGGGGTGTCAACACCAAGTCTATGACCAAGGCGTTCGTTCATCAGCTCCATCTCTGCCACTGACAAAAAAAAAAGCAATACTTTGGAGATGGGGAACTGTGACAGTGTTTTCGTACAAATGCACAGTGGCACTAGAAAGAAACTTCTCACAGGGAATTTTTCAGTAGATTCTAAATTACGCGAAAGTTGAGATTACTGTGTCGTATTAGTTTCAAATTTATCTACGCAATATACAAATTTCGATGATAATTGAATGGAGATTTTCCTTAAAACGTGGGGCTACTAAAGTGCATAAGGCAACAAGAATTTCCGCAGTTTGAAATTATATATTAATGAAGACGATTCTTCCTCATTTCAGATCATTCATTACTCGTGCCAACAGTTGCTGTATTGCATTCAGTTTTATCTTTGATACAATTTAGATACTATTTCCTCAAATTTCTAGTCTTTCTCTGAGTGATCGCCAAGAGCTTACGCGACTCCATCATACTATATTAACGAACCGAGAAATAAGCAGAAGACTCAAATGCAATGAGAAAACTGCTCGATTGGCTGTACAAAGACATCAGGAAACTGGCAGTGAATGTTCCAGTAGCCCAAAATCATGCCGTCCAAAGTCAACCTCCTATACAGAGAAGATTATGTCCTGCATGTCCAAAGTATTACATAGAAACAGATTTGGCACTCTGCTGAGATTCCCCATCCCTTGTGGCAAGGGTTCCCAAACTGGGGTGCATGTGCCCCCTAGGGATGCGAAAGGACTTTTTCAGGGATGCAAAATTCTGTTTTGTTTCTCATTCATTCACAAATTAACTTAAATCGTGACACAAAAATTAGTATAAAGTTTATTCGTCATCATCATACGGGTACTTTATCTTGTATTGGTGCGAAGTTCTGCAGGGGTGCCAGGCGTAGCAGAGTTTGGGAACCTCTGCCTTATTGAGAGGTGTTCTGTTTCTGCATATAGAATTGGTTGAATGAATTTGAGTTGAGAGGCTGCATTGCAAGATGCAAACCGATGACAACGAAGCAGAATCGAGAGAATCGTTTGCAGTTATTGAAGGGGCACAAGATTCGTGAGGAATCTTACTAGCAAAGAGTGGTATTTAGCGACGGAAGGAAGGTTAAGTAGGCTAAGCAGTGATGGCAGGCAGATTGTTCCTCGAAGGAATGTGAAAAGTGAGCTTCATTCCAGCGTACAGTTTCTATACCACAATGGCCCGGGGACTAATGAGCGCTCATGGTCCAGGTATAGGGTTCGTTTAAACGGTTGATTTAATACGCTTAAATTCGCAAACATGTTGGCTTAACATTTGTTTCCCCCATTATGACTATAAATGCCACTAAATTGAATCTTAATAGAGGACATTACCTTAATATACATAGCAACCAAGGACTATTAAGAAAATCCTCCAGAGCAATCACACTGCACGTTTGTAATGGTCTACTCAGTCACCAGACTTGAATCCAATAGAGGTTATATGATATTATATCAAGGACGAAATGGGTAAGGGACATATTCAAAATCTACATCCGCACATTCTTCTGGGGCTATTTGACAAAAATCTGCAGCACGAACCAGTGTTTGAGAGTTTGCCAGTGGCTGTACAGTCAAATTGACGAATTTTACTTACGGACAAAAATAAAAGAAATGTGGTACGCCTTTTCTCCCGAGTGCTGCAGGAAACTAATAGAGATGTCAAAAAGATTGCGTACTGACACATCAGAGATGGATTAGCTACTAAATATTGACAACTCTATACTGTTTGTACCTAATATTACATAAATATTCATAAAAAAAATATCATTTTGTATTATACGGACTTAGTTCTACCTTCTGGTTTGATTACATCCTATTTCAAATGATGACGACACAATTACTCTAACTAGTGCTTCATTAAGCCATATAACTAAGTAGTAATGAAAAGTAAAATGTTGATTAATCGATTGCTATATACGTTACTTTGGTTAGTAACCTAAAAGTTAGTATGATTTTGAATCTTATGGAAATGTTACCAGTAAGAAATTTCTTTCTGGTTCCATTGTATATAATTAATAACTAGAAATTATTTTAATACATCGGTGTTGTGAATCTGCCAGGTACTCTGGTTTCTGACTACTGTTCATGGCCACGAAATCATTGTATCATGGTGAGACCAGTTTGTGCTTTCCATCTTGTTGAGTAATTCTGCATGTTACTGACTGACGAGTTGCCTCATGATATCTCCAGAGCACAACTAAGCACATTTCGTTAGGTAAATCCTGCATAGTTACTATATAAAATATAAACCTTGGCCCATATTTATGAAGGAAAATATACTAGCGGGCAAAATAAGACAACGATTTTAATTAATTGAAAGTAAAGTTAAACCATGTAAAGTAGGTTAATGAATCTTTTGATGGGGCCTAAAGGAATGTATTTAACATATTTCTACAAAATATCAGGACAAGCATAACTATATTTAATACATTAGAGCAATCTAACAAACAAT
>LQNS02278157.1:8773850-8786809 GCA_001587735.2 Parhyale hawaiensis
ATGATTGACAAAACCCTACCACCCACACCAAAGGACTCCAGCTTGTATAATAGACCCCTGTGGTTAACCCTGTCAAACGCAGCGCTAAAGTCCAACTGGACAAGGCGTGCCTCCGACCCACCATCCAGTGCAGACCGTAAATGGTGTGACACCGACAAAAGAGCGTCACAACAACTCACGCCAATTCAGTAAGCAAACTGACCAGCAGACAGCAACCCCGTAACCTCAGCGAAACGACCAAGCTTACCAGCGATCAACTTCTCGAACACCTTCGACAAAATGGGCTTCAGTGTGATGGGTCGATAGTTGGCCACATAGGGCGACACCGGACCCTTGGGAATATGAGTAATATTCCCAGTTCGCCAACAACGAAGAAAATTTCCTGACTGTATTAGGCGCCGGAAGATCACTGCAAGCTTGGGTGCAAGAACATCTGCCAGCTGCTTATAAAACAAAGGAAACATGCCCACCGGATCCACACCTCCATATGAATCAAGGCCCTCAAGCAGCTCTTTGATTGCACCAGATCTGAACGCCAAAGAGGTCAAGCGAGGTTCGGGGTGGCATCCATGAGGCAATGCGATAACATCTCTGCTCTGCTTCCCATCGAAGTGAGCCGACAGAAGCTCCGCCCTTGCCAAGGGATCAGTAATGATGCCACCACCTGGACCAACAAGGGGCGGCAACGAAGGCTCAGCCCCGAACGCTGAACCCTTTAGCTCACTCCACCAACGATGTGGATGGTCAATGCTCAGCAGAGACTCCCTGGAATGCTGCCTCAGACGACGATGTGCCTCCTCATACACACGCTTAGCCTCGGCCCTACGATCAACATAGGTCATTGTTGCACGTCAGTTTTCTTTGCTGTAAAAATGACTTCAAGGCAACCACTCGATACAAAAGTATTACAAAATTCGTTCCCCATGGTATTGTACACACCAAAAAAGACATTCTCCGTTAGCATGAGAGGTTGCAGTGCCTTTCATTGACTCACCAAAGAGTTCATGTTTTTATCAGAGTTTGTCTGGCTGTTTGCCTGTATATTTTATCTGTCGCCAAGATCATTCACACAGTTACGAGCGGATCTTTATGAAATCTACAGGGAATGTTAGGTACTTTAGAAGGAACAGATGATCCACTGTTGGTGTAGATCTGTTCGATCATTTGGGTGTTTGTTTTCATGTTATGTCTTGATAACATAGCTAAAATATTGTCAACAGATCATGAAATCTGCAGGCTTTGTTAGAAATGTTGAGAGGTATATATACATATATGATATTTTCGTGATGATCAGTTCGATGATTGGTGTATTTGACTATATGGTTGTCTTTGGCGTTTTCAAAACATACATGAATCAAAAAGTTACCGAAGGATATTCAAGATAATGTCTGTAGCTGTATATTCTGGCGAGTCCTAATTTCCTTGGCACAACATCATATACATGGGCCTTACTCACCTTAGGGCTGTCCCGAGTGCCTCTTTCACAGGGGATGTTGTGGCTGATGTCAGTTCCTACTGAGAAGGTTAGTTTGTTAGGTTGGAAAGGTCCTCTAAGGCTATACACTTCCTCCATTTGCTCCGCGAGGTGAGTGGCTGAAATATGATAAGCGACCCATTCCGTGGGTCTCCTATCTTCTCCCGTGTGGGGGCCACGGAAGGGACCCTTCGCAAAGGGTGTTAGTTTCTTCTACCTATCTTCTTTTTCTTTTATTGTTTTTTTTTTCGTCTATTTACCTTGTGCGGCGCGGCTGAACGAACAACCTGGCGCCCGCCGTATAGTGGGAATGCTCTGAGCCTGGCAGGATTTCCGAGATAAAATATTCGTGCGATGATAAAAAGCATGAGACCGAAACTGTTGCTGTTGAACTGTCTGAATTGCGATTACGGGAGTTTAACTGAAGATATCGCTGCAATCTTGAAGAAAAGTACAGGAATTGTTATCAAAGTCAGGAGGCACAAGATTATTTATATTTGCAATGATGAAAAGGAAATCCTGGATTCAGAACCAATTTTAATTTTTTGTTAACATTGCTTCGCGGAAGTATGTGCTCTCAGATTTCTTCCCTAGTTATTCTGGCAGGCATAGTTTGCTCTAGTGTATTGGTAAGTTTTAAACAGTTACTGCTAAAACACTTCCCAGTAAGTTTTCTACAAGTCTACCTCTTGCAGAAAACGGAATAACTTAAGGGAGACTGTTACCTTTTTGTCACTCCAGCAATCCTGATTCAGTCTCGTGCTTTTGCTTCTTTCACGATCTCGCCTGAATTCCCTGAAATACAATTATCAACATCCTTTTTCTCCTTCGTGAAGTAAGTTACTGCTTCACTATCATATTTTACTTCAGTCGCAGGTAAAGGCTGGAATGACGAAGAGAAATTTAACACGTGCAGAATGCTCAGGAAAGGTTAATGTTTTTGTCATTGAAATGATCTTAGCGTATCTTTTTTCATTAGTGCTGACTGCTGAGTGTTTTATTTGACGGTCGACGCCATGCCACGACAGAAAATTTGGCTTTTCTGTATTTGAGGAATGAATTTCATTTTTCAAGTCAAACTTGGTGATCCCAGAATAGAAAAATAATCAGTGAGTGCGGTAACAAATTCACAACCGCGTAATAAATTTGAAGTTAATAAAAAATTATCGATCGTAGAATGCTAGCCTAGGCACAGTAGGCAGTTGAATTTTAGTCCGCAAACGTAAATTTTTTTATTAGTAATGAATTAACTTTGTGCTCGCCTGAGCATTCTCGGACATTTTTTTTCCTTCCTGACGCAAAAAATAAAGTTTTGAATAACTTTATTCAAACCCATCACTTATACCCAAACATTTTATATCGCTTTTTTGGTAGATATTGATGCGCTGAACATAAATTTATAGGTTACAGCCGTAGGAAATAAATAGATTTGAGATACTGATCTATTAAGCTCAGCGTTATGCCAGTACTCTAGCTCAATATTTAGCTCCGCGTATTTCTATTACGTTTACAAGGTTATTATAAACCGTTCTTTCGCCTAATTATCTCAGCCAAGGAGGTTACGTTTATGTCGTGCTTGTCTGTCTCTTTGTCTGTCGCCAAGATAACTCAAAAAGTTATGAACGGATCTTTACGAATTTTTCATGGAATGCTAGGTATGTTAACAGTAACACATGATTAACTTATGGTGGAAATCCGTCTATCCGTTTGTTTGTCAATTTTTTTCTCAGTGTCGTAACTCAAAAAGTTGTGGACGGATTTTCATAAAATTTACATGAGTTGTTATGTTTGTTACGAAGAGTAAATGACCGAATTTCCTTGATGATCTGTTGGTCCGTTCGTTTGTTGCGGCGTTTAGTTTTGTGCTTGCTTGCACAATAACTCAAAAAGTTCTGAATGGACCTTTATACAATTTACAGGAGTTGTTAGTAATGTTAAAAGACATAGGAGATTAAATTTTCGAGCAGGTCGATGGCTCCGTTTGTGTGTTTGACTTGTGTTTGCCATAATGATTGTTAGTAGCTTCATTTTAAAAGTTATGAACGGATCTTTAAAAAATTGCAGAAACTGTTAATTACTACAATCAAAAGGCATAAACGATTAGATTTTGGTGTTGATACAATGAAAATCTTGGTTTGAGAGCTAATTTAAATTTTTCGTTGCAGTTACCTCGCTTGGCACTAGTTTTTGTTAGAATTACTTGACTTTCGTGAGAATAAGTTACTATAGGCTAAAATGAATGGGATCAGGTAAGGTTACATTAGCTAAATTAGGATAGATTAGGCTAGAAAAATTACGTTCAATTAGAATAACTTAGGGTAGGTTACAATACATTAAGTTATGTTATACTAGGTTCGGTTAGAATAGGTTAAGGTTGATCCCAGTAGGTTAGATTCGGTTAGGGTAGATTCTATTCCAGTAGGTTAGGTTAGCTTATGGATAGGTGGCAATAATTGTCAGAAAATATAAGAACACAGTCATGACATAATGGAAAAAATGTAGAGTTCAACTACCCATACCGTAGTAGTGAATAACACTGAACTTAACATATCAAAATAACACGAAAGCTAAGGATTTCTGTAGGTTGTAACCTAAAAATTCGTTTTCAGCACCTCAATACCTATTGGTCTGAAATGTGTAGTTTCGAGTGAGGGATTATAATACGGTAAAAATTTACTCAAAATTCTTTCCCTCGCTAAAGGAAAGCCAAGTTAAGTTTTCAATCTCAGAATAATCTTACATCGCTGAGTAAGGTGCACACTACTGTTTAGCACAGATTTAATTCCACGAACAAGTCTTGTCTCGGCTGTCAACAACAACCCTATGCATGATGTGTGTAATTAACAAGACGAGGAACATTCTGTCAGAGTGAGGGGACAGCTTCTTCATTTCCTTCTTAAAATATAAACTATTTCACTGTTTCTTTATATATGATTGTTTATTTATTTAATAGAGTACCAGGCTGTCAAAACTGGTCGCATAGAATTTGTGTTGATAGGCCGTACTTCTCCTTCGATAACACTGGTCAACAAAATTCAAGTGACTTCATGGATCAACGACCAAAAGAACTATTTATAGCTAATCTTGCGCTGCTGAATTCCTCTGTCAGGTCTCAATTTGAATAGCCAGTTACCCCAAAATTTGACCCCTTGTTGGTAAAATCTTGATACTAAAATCACATTTACGTTGTTTAATGCCTGTTATTTGCCTGATAAGGAAAACAATGCCTTTTTTCTTCATCAGGATACCTTTTATAAGGTGAAAATAGTTTCTGTACAAAATATGGCGGCCTTTATTTCAAGAAAACGTCGAGGGAAATGTATCAACGAGCCCAATTTATTCTGTTTCATATGTTGCCTTTTCACTAAATATTACAAAATTCACAGAAAAGGTGTATAATGCATATTTTCAATTTCATCTTGGTCAAAAAAAGAAAGGCTGGGCCCCGCATTCAGTTTTCAGTTCATATATCAGCCACCTCACTGATTGGTTTCGTAGCAAACACCTATCTGGCTTGAAGTTTGGGGTGCCTATGATCTGTTGGGAGCCAAGCAATCATTTGGAGGACTGTTATTTTTGTCTTAGCAAGATCAAAGGATTGACAGCAAAGAAATAGGGGAAAAGGTCACTGTCCAGACGTTCCATCTACTTATTCAACATGGCTCAAGTCTTCCAGTTCCTATGCCCCACAAGACTTCCACCCTAGTGACGGTGAACGCAAGACCGATACAGACTCATCAGCTACATATAATCAGAAGCTAAACATGTCCCGCATTTACTTACTCAAGCAGCCTTCAGTGACGCGATGAGAGACCTGGATTTATCCAAAGACCAATCAAAGCTTTTGGCTTCAAAACTCAAGCAGCAAAATCTGGTAATCTGTTGCAGGAAGAAAGTCCATATAACATTTCACTAGTATTCCTTGACTTGTTGGGGAAACATTTTTGAACAAATTGGGTTTGAAAGAAGTCCACGTTTTTATCATGAATCGTACACTATTAGTAAAAATGAGAATTTTTTTTTTTTTAATTTCGACCTAATCAAGCAAAACTGATAGCGAAATCGGTTTCAGCATCATCAGTATTGTATAATTCCATGCATTGCATTCATGATGCAATTTGGCTGTTGACCAGTGTAATAATTTTGTTATCAATTTGCTTTTGCAGCTTGCACTGCTGCAGTCAACTTCAAGAAACATCAGAGATACGGTTAATAGTATGCTAAGGTTAAATTCTGCTAAACACCGCCAACCTTTCCTTCGGTTATACGCTAAAAAAAAAGTCATTTATGGCCCTCAGTCGACAACGATCCTAATCAAAATGGAGCTCTGTACTCCAGATACTAGATGATATCAGGGTAAACCTGAGTACTTCTTCCGCAGATGTTGAAGCTGGCCGCTATTCCTGCTGAAGAGATTAGTTGTGTAAAGTTAGGTAGGTTATCATTATTTCCCTTTCTGTTGCGCGAGGTGGGCTGTCGATCGAAATAGTGGATCTAGTATGCGGGACTCTACGACTCTCCCGTGTGGAAGGCCACGACAGGGGCCGCCTACTCAAGTGTCTTTTTCTATTCTTTTTTGGGCCTTTTTCCCGCCAGTAGTAGCGCACTGTGCCAAGATTGAGACAAGTATAGAACTCACATAGTGAGTTCACCATCAGGTTGAATTTCCGGCAGAAATGCTGAGTAAAACTAAAACTGCGTATCACTGCTAAGATAGCGCCTTCGTGCCAGCTATACTGTGGTGGTTAAACTAGGACTCTTTTCATAATCATAACTAGATGATATCATGAAAGGCGGGACTTTTTTTTCTCAATCGAGAAGTTGTTCCGTTTAAGGAAGAACCCAAATTAAAATAAAATATTTGCTGCAAATAAATCATTGTATTGTTTACCTGCCTGCTTACCGCCGAAAAATATCTTACCATTTGCTCCGTTGCTTATGCAATCAGTGTAAAGCATCAGCGTGCATGCAATAAGAGCAGCTAAAGTTTGAAAAAACTCGGAAGAGAGTGCAAATCACGATGCATGAGTGTGCTAAGAGAAGCTGTATGTAACTTCATTAATTGGGTTTCAAAGTTGGATTAGCAAAAACTGCTTTTGTACTGTAAGTTTACTGTCATCTGCAACTTTTTTTCTGCCTATCAGTTGCCAATGAAGTGTGATAGGAAGACTACACTCTGCAACCTGGCCTAATTTTAGCCTATCTGTTCTTTTTTTAAGCATGACAAAAAATGGACAGATAAACAATTCTAGAACATTAGAAAGACCGATATGTATTTATTTGTTTGTTCATTTACTTGTTTACTCTTTATTTATTTACTTATTTATATATTTGTCTATCTGCCCATTTTCTATTACCCATTAACATAATAGATTTTGCGAAAATTAGACCAGGTTGGAGACTGTGGTCATCCTGTCAAGCATCATTGACAACTGGGATGTAAAAAGATGATGCTAAATACGAGCGTAAGTCGTCCGCCGAGTGCATTGGTTACCCTAATGTACGGAGTGCGCTGATCGCTCCTTGGCTTCGTTTGTCTGTATTCCAGCGAGTGTTGGCTGTTAATTGAATGTTTGCAGGACATTTTAAATCCATTTTTTTGGGGGGGCGAGACATCATTCGTAAAGGGACAGAGTACTGTGACTGTTACTTATACCTTTAAGAATGTTACCGACTGAAAACGACGGTAATCTGGTATATAGTCTAATGAAGTTAATGGGCAGTATAAAGAAAAACCCTTGGGTCTTATTAAAAAAATAATAGGTAAGAACTCTAGAGATCTAAACTGTGCTTTTCAGTCAAGGCGTTATTGTAAATTGTCCTCATTTCGCAGTAATTTATTGTGGTAATATCTAAATACAACAAATTTGAAAGTTTCAAGTCTGAAATTATTTAAGTAGCATCACCGTCTTTATTGTGCAATGCTGTATTTCAAAGACATTGTCTCAACATTTTTGGAGTGTTCTTTATTAATTGCGAACATCTATCACTGTACTTGAAATATTTTTTTTGCAAAAAGACCTGCGATTCGCAAAGAGTTGTTGGATTCATATAAAAAGTAATTTTTGGGCAGTTATATCAGCTCAATGTTAAAGCGTTCTAATGGAATTGCAACAACCGTAGCATGCATGTCATGTTATGTGAATAGTTCAAGTCGACATCTGATATCTTCCCTATAAGACTCGGGAAAGTCAGTGAGTGCAGAGATAAGGTGCCATATGTTGTAATGACATTTCTTCAATAACGCACGTTATACAGTACTCAACTTTGTTTCTCAATATTCGACAGATCTGAAACTTCTTCCCAGATACTGCAATTCTTCGTCTTTAGTTACGGCTTGAACTTAGTTTTCCTTCCCTACAATCTAAATAAACATTGACCGTTATTCCGTGAATACAAAACTTGGCTCTGTGACTGTTGCAAGTTATATCGGTTGGAGACTACCATTTGTACCGTTTTCTCTACTTTTTAAAGAGTTTGACTATAATAACTCCCATGCTAGTTCAAACCAAGCAATACTTCAAAAACCGGACGAAGACTTATTAATAAGTAGAGTTCCTTCACAGTCATGGAAAAGAGCCAAAGCCTTGTGCAAAACCAATTTACTGCCATCTTCACCGACAATAATTTGTGGCCCCATCATCTCCTGACCTGAATCCAAAGACCTTCTCGATACGCATGGTCCATCACTGAGGCCTGTGCAACGTCTCGCACAAATCTTGTAGGTCTGAAGTGAGCACGAAAATGCATGGCGCAAGGTCCGAAACAAATTTCTAATGAATTGTGCAACAAACGCATTATTAAATATTTTGCTCTTCCTTAAAAAAAGCTCTTTTATTGAATAGTTAGCAGATTTAATTCAAACTATGGTACCATCCGTGGCTATATATAAATAACTCCACTCGGTGAAGAAGTGAAATCACAATACACTACATTATTTCTTTCTTCTTTTTTTTCTATGCGTATAGTGCGAACAGCATGTATAGAAAATTAATTTGAGAACATTATTTTTGTTATAATACTACCTGTGACAACGTGTCTAAGAGGATCGCTCGGAACTTTTAATACATTATATTTCCTCAAATATTCTTTCATGGTGAAACTGGATGACGTTTCAGAATTTAACCTCTTGCTACTGAAGTATTGGTATCCATTGGAGGGTTAATACGAGAAGTGCAGTAATACCTTAGGTTATACCAAAGACATTACTGGGCTAGACATTTAGCTCTTCAATTTTTGGTTTTGGAAACAGATTCCGTGTTGCTGTTGCTCACAGTCTTAACACCAATAACTTGTCCAAAACTTTTATCTGTTTATTTTATATCCGCATTATATTCCAGGAAGTGGCAATCAGCTTTTAATTCCCAGTAAATAACTTTTTATTTCTTTGCAAATTATATTGCTGGCTATTTAATCACCTCAGTCATTAGTGCTACTTCGTTGATCAGTTTTGAAAGGCAAACCGAGCTCTCGAAAAAGTGAAAACGCTCTAGGGGTCGACTATTAATATTATTTACGGCATGTGAACCCCGATTTCCAAGCTTTCAACCCTGAGCAAAAGAAATATTTGCAACTAGCATAGTCGAGAAAACTTTCTCGTATCAATTATACATTGATTAAAACCACGTTTTGAAGGCAACGGTTACGAGGTTGTGCAACCACTCTAGTTAGCGCATCGCAGGGATTGTGCTACACAGTGCTGCACGGAACATACGGTTGGGTTAACTTGGCTGGCACCGCGGATGCTGGTTTCGGCGTGGTCAGACGACGTGACATCTGTCTCTAAGGATGCAAGGGAGAAGGGAAACTCCATACGTCACGAGATCCATGTATTGGGAACTGTACGTATAAGACACATTAGGGCGGTGTCTAAGACGGCTTGTGGTGGCAACCGTCTAGAGCTACGTGGCCTCACTAGTCACAGGCGAGCTCTGAGCTGGCTCATAATAGTACGGAGCGCTTTTATAACCTCGCCTCAAGGTGTGGTATCACATGATCGTGACCATGCATCCGGTAGGTGAACTGAGGGCCGCACAAGGTTACGTCATATGGCTAATAAAGGTAAAGGAAAGCAGATTTTAATTTTATAGAATGTTTAGTACACGAATATCAATAATCATCGAAGGAAACTGTACCCAACTGTCCACTAATAATCATTTCCATTTTCACACACATTGGGGTATGAGTGGTGCAATTAGGAGAAATGACGTCAAAATATGCAGAACAGCACCTCAGACAAGCAGGGAGGGCCTGTGGCTACCAGTGGGGAAGTGTTGCACAGTTCTACGGCAGGATGACTTGTTATCCTTTCTTTAATTAAAAGATGACTACTCGCTTCTATACGAGCCCCCACAGCCAGCACGGTATTAAAGACACAAAGATACATCAGGGCAACTTTATCATTCATTTACTTGCAATTTTTTGGGTCTTAAATTTTTACTGTCTATTTTAGATCACTCGAAACTGAAATGGACCGAGTAACGAATTTTTAGCGATACAGCAAAAGTCAACCTCATTGTTGCTCTCTTAATCGTTCTCCGTCTGCAACGGACAATCAGGTACCCTTTCTTGCAGCAATCGCACTGATGTAGAACAAGAGACTGGCAAGCTCCAAAGAAAAAAAAAAGTTCATTTCACCATCATCTGCTATAGAGTCTTGAACTCGCCGCAGCCATATGACCTGCATAATGTCATCATTACTTTAAGCTCAGGAAGAACGACCATCACTCCACATCACTGAAGCTGTGCTGAAATTCAAATGCGATGCACGTACCAAATTGGCCAGGTGATCCACCTCGGTCATGGCGTTCTTAAGCAAATCAAGTCTGAATATTCAGGATAAAAATTAGCCAACGACCACTCGAAGACGAGTCGTAACGTCGACGATTTTTCTGAAGAGGCGTCGTTGTTTTGTTAAGGAACCCTTGATTAAAATTTGCATGAAGGATGGATGATGAACGCTAGACGTGAGGACCATTCATTATTCGGCCATCCCTGTTTGACCTCACGACTATCGTTGCCAATGCTTAAAGTCTCCTATACTGCCACAGTGGGGGCGTGACCGTCAACCTCTCTGCTTGTCCATGTCTTCTGTACAAACACTTGAGGCAGTGTAACGATATGGTGGCTGTGCAACAATGAAAGAAGCAACCTGCTACAGACCACGGGCCTCTCAGCTATCCTTCAAAGACCGACAATAAAATTTTTACGTGTTTCGATGGCAGCTCGTCGCCAGTGTCAACACTGGAGTGGTGGACAACTGGTCCAGTTTCAAGAGAGACTATGCGTCTTGGGTGGCTGTCGTTCAGAGACCGAATGCATGTTGACTTAGTGCGATCGATGTCTCTGAGCCTTTGCAGAATCATCGGCAATTGCACTCAAGCAAGACGAGCGCAGTCATCGCTTACCTTTTCCTTCCTAGCGCACACAGTTGAGCATCGGAGTTATTGTTAATGAAGTTGCAAAGCCTAGGAGTTCTATTTTAGTTGCCCTTTGATTTCTTTTTGATTCATTCATACTGTCCTTCCTCCATGACCGCAGCAATTGTAGTCCATTCATTGAGGAAGCCGTGTTGGAGCAATAGTTCCCATTAGAAAATGGTTCCATTGTTAGCAGCATGATACAACTTATGATATTCACATTTTACATTCGTAGTACGGTACGCACGTTGTCGACGTACAGTATAGCAACTATATAGTGCATCAAACCGTGAAAAATAAAGGAAGCAAATTTGTGATGAACTTTTTTTTTTTTTTCTTGCCTGCTATGTGGACTTTACTATATGGATGCATCATATAGCTAGTACATGATGGCAACAAAATTTGTGATCAAAGCTGTATATGTTCGGGGCAGCAATATTTCCCTCCTGCGATCACAGTCCAGAACTCTAAATATTAACAATTAAGCAGCACCAAGAAAATAGAATTCAACTAATAGAATTGACTAAAAACACTCTGCAACGTATCTTGGTTATCTGCAGTGATCACAAAAGGACCACAACTTTAGTGCAGTGATAAGTGGAAATATTTTCTGCTGCCCAGGGTAAAATTACAGCTGCTCCCAAGAAATTCAGCTAAAGAAGGATTTCGCGGAATGAGTCAAGAGCAAGAGGAACGGTAACTCATCGATTGAAGAACGTATCTCAAAATGGGAACTCATGAAGAACTTACACATCCGCAGGGTATCAAACTTTCTAATATCTGAAGTGCCTTCGAATTTCAGATTCTCTTATTTATTCCACCTTTTCGAACCGCCCTTTGCCTTCCAGAAAATATAATATTGTCCTATCTATTCCTTCTCCTTAGGACAGAGAGGTCAACCAAACAGGCAAGTTACAAACTAAGTATGTTTTATTATTGAATAGGTTTCATAGTGCATGCGCTGGTTGATTGGTCGGTCAGTCTCTCCATCCCGATGTGAAGAATTAGCTAGGAGATAATTCATCTGTCGAATATCAACGTGACACTTCATACTTGCCTTGCCAAAGTCTTAAAATCTCATGACTGCAGACGTTTAAGCACGAAGTATCATGGATACAACGTTATACTACCTTTTCAGAAGCGAATATTTTTTCTCTGAACTCAAGATGCATAAATTGAAATAGAATCACAACGAAGCAAACCGGAACCGTATGCCTAAGAACCACGAGAAGAGTGAAGGCAAATGAGACTTTGCTCAAGTATTCATTTTTTTTTTTGTCGTCATTTAGTGACGGCGGGCACCACTAGTCCATTGATAATTTACAGCACCCAGTTAGACACGCATTTTCTCTGACAATACAAGATGAACGCTTGCACGGGCCGAATTTCAGGGTAAATCGAATGTAATATTTAGTGTTGCCTTGTTTTTACTCGCTTCCATTACGTACGCGTTCGGTCGCACAGCGAGTCCACATTCTCCTGTTGGTCCACAGGACTGTCCTTCTGTCATGCCTACTATTGAGCTTGCCGAAAGACTTGTTCCTTTTTTGCTTAGGCTTGTTGGCTCATAACTATCTCATGGAAACTCATTCAACTGTTTATTGGACCAGTGATTTGGTCTTTACCATGTAAGACCATGCGTGATAAAAGACCTGCTAGGCTTCATCATATATTGATTGGATTTGTGTTGAACAAGGCGCTTCCATTATGTGTTCGCGTGAATCAAACTTAGTTGTTGTCAAGTTGCAAGATAATGCCAGCAGGAGCCATCGCTCCTCAACTTTATGCATTCAGGTCACCAGCAATGAAATAATTTATTCGAGTCATTGTCCTGAATAATATACAACCCAGCGACCGACACATACTGCGGGTCGCTCCTTCTTTATGCATGTCGTAAACACGAGGAACTTTCGATCGCGTCGATGCATGATTGTTTTTATGAGGACATTGCTCGTGCTCATGTTGTTCACGTGCTCGTGTAGCCCTTGTAAATGCAACGAGTTTAATGCCCAACATGAACAAAACGATAGGTAGTGCGTACGAAGGTGATATACTTTACAATTTCG
>LQNS02278157.1:8787663-8800097 GCA_001587735.2 Parhyale hawaiensis
TTGCTCGTGCTCATGTTGTTCACGTGCTCGTGTAGCCCTTGTAAATGCAACGAGTTTAATGCCCAACATGAACAAAACGATAGGTAGTGCGTACGAAGGTGATATACTTTACAATTTCGGGCTGCTTCATAATTGAAAATACTGCATGTGAAGTGAGTTTTTTAAGTATTTTTTTTCTTTTTTATGTAAGAGAACACAGAGTGTGCATGCATTAATGTTACACCCATTACAAATATATGCACTTAGTACAAGTGCATATCCTTTATATTTTTAAATTCAGTAAAAGCAGTGCACTTCAAAAATTATTACTGCTCACATTCATCTTTACTGCTTTTAAAGTTCAAAGCTTAGTAATATAAGTTAAGTTTTTACATGATAAGTTTGAGGAATTCATATGCGTAAAAAAATTAATGTGATAACTAATTTCCCTGGTCGTCGTGAATGATGGCTGGAAATACTTACATTTCCTTCCTTGGCTGTTCTGCATTGGATGTAAATTATCTTTCGCTGATCTACGCAATTTACACATTATGAACCTCCAGCAAATAGAGTTTTACTTGGGGAAAGAAAGAGCAAAATTCAGTATCCGTGCTACCGCTAAGTGGTTCTGAAGACGTATTCAATGGTTAAACATCAATTTTTTCAAAGCAACTGCCCTCATGCGGCTATGTAAATTAATTTTTCACGTAAAAAAAATAGATCGGGGACAGAGAGAGACTAACAAGCAGCAATCTATCATGCGAGCAACCAATAAGCCGCGTATTAGGCACTCAATAGATGAAATGTATGATATTCAAAGCAGCCAAGATATATGCTCTGAGTTCATTGGCACAACATCAGCTGTTATATCAAATAAAGCACAGTACGTTATAAGAGCTAGTCATTGATCTTAGTAATGTAAGAGTATCTTTTTAGGAAAGAATAGTATTAGTTTACTAGAAGCGTTGGATTATTAGCGGATAAATCCGACGAAAACACGTATCTCCACCTTTCCTATCGCTGCTTTTTACATCGATGGAACAATAACTTCAGACCAAAATGAGCTTTTGATATCTAGCGGAATGAATTCTTCTGAGATGTACCGAAAGAATAGCAACTTGTAGAATGAAATCCCGGACAGTTTGAGGGCGTCAGAATAAGCTTGATGAGGTAATTTACCACCATCCCTTGAGCTCTCCCGCTGGTCAGTGAACCAATCACAAAGCGCAAAACATGTTACGATGGAGCCGGGTAGGACTCCAGGACATCATCACGACAGCATTAGACATGTTGATGGTACCAGGCCCAGCCAACTAAATTGTGTTCAGTCAGATAGAGCACCGGCCCCGAGAGCCAAAGGTCACATCCAGCGGCGCGCTTCTCATCCAAAAACCTTCATTCCCACCACCGAATTGAAAATTCTTCGAAATTGTTTGCAGTGCCCAAGTTCTGATTTATTGCGAGGATACGCAGGTCCCAAGGATTGAGTTACAGTGTTTTAGTAATTCGGTTGGGATCCTTGAATGTGACAGGGGGAAGTTTCTCATTTATACACGTTTGACTTCAGCACGGCTTGCGCATGTTGGTCAATAATAGTACATTGTTTTTAGTTCTCATTTGAAAGAGGTAACTCGATGTTCATCTTACTATTTGTAATATGTATTAATAATATTTTAGAGTTATACCAGCTTGGAAGGAAAACCAATGTTACAGACAATATGCAGTGAAGGGCTAAGCGTGTGACGGTAGAAAGTTGCAACATGTGTTTAATTATTACTCAACTTCAGAGCGCGTTCAGCTGGTTCTGATACGCAGGTAGAAGCCACTGATGCATGTGTACTGTAATGGTAATGATCTCATTTCAGTAATACGTACTACAGGGTCTACAACATTACAGTATCATGGCCGCGAAGGTGAGTTGCAATGATGTCCTGATGTAAAAATTTTGCAAATTTTCGGCTCGACGTCTTTCTTCATGCACCCTGAGATAGGGGACAAAGAGCCCAAGCAGGCACCCAACTGTATATTCGTAATATTATATACTGGGATTGCATAAGCCAAAATTTATAAACTGTAAACTTCAAGTTTAAATGTGAGTCTGGTGATGTGTTGGAACTGCATGATCATTTCACTCAATGCTCAGTGACCTTTTGTTTGACGTGGGTTTGCTCAGTGGTGCAGCGGCGGTGTTGTTTCATGCTAATGTATGAGCAATACGAAACCTAATAGTAAAGAGAGACCGTCAGTAAAACTCCCAGTGTTTTACCGGCTAGCTAAACGAAGATGATGATGAGTGGCTTCGGACACTCCGCTAATTGCATCTCGGATGAAAGTCAAGCAGTCGCAGGCCTATACTGGAGCTCATTAGGATTCTGCCCGAGCTACAGCGAGCTTTGCTTCTGGTAAGCTTCCTATTAAATAAGAGAGACGGAAGAAAAAAATAACAGTGGCCGTTGCAGGCGGCTACTTAGCGACTGCAGAGACGTTGAACGAGCTGCTGAGGCAGCCGAATGCTGTATTTGCTCGGTATAAGAAGAAATGAACATAGCGTAGGAAGAAGCTGTAGGAATTGTGTAGCACATTGGTGAGTAATTGAGGCAGAGTCCTGAGCAACATAGGTGTGCATCGAAGCATGTTCTGACTGGGCGTCTTGTGATGCACGAATCAGCATTTACTAGATTTAGATTTTCTAAGCAACCCATTGCTAAATCTTTGGGGATGATGGCTGTATATCCTGCATTTCTTCCCCGATGGTAGAAATCGAATGGTCCTCTCTTCAAGAAAAACATGCTGGGATGATTCTGTTACAAATTCAGTTTGTTAAAAAAATAAAAAAAAATTATAATAGAGGTGGGTACTTGCAGCCTAGCCACAGATTACAAAAGAAATGCTAGAGACTGCTCATCTCCGGCATGTTTATTTTAACTGATGCTGCACCGCTGCAAGTTCCCTCTTCTGCTGAATAGTGCACAATAGAAGTGGACCGAATGTCTGTTTTTTTAACATTCGCGAAGGCGAATATGTTGTTTTGATATCCGCGAATGAGAATGTTTATTTAAATTTTCATTTCTCAAGTAATATGGCCTTTTATTTGGATTCTGGAATCTGGAGTGTGGGCTCTGGAGTCGACTTTTCGAAAGTTGAATCTGTAGTAAGAGTTTAGCCATAGAATTTTGAATAGCTAATTAAAATCCATTAAATTTTCTTTGTTTCCAGGATGCGCGACAAAGACCCACTCTTACATGCATCCCATCAACCTCTTTCCCAAAATACCGCCCATTGAAAGAGGATTATTTACTAGTTGATTCACTATATTCACTAGATTGCAGACAAGCCATCAATGTTGCTAGTACAAGTATCAGCTCCCAGTATCTAATAGTTAAATTCTATTATTGGCAGGTTGAACTTCAAAAATAACACTTTTTCTTCACTTTCACCAGTCAGTTTACTTCGTTTTTCATCGTATACTAGGCCGGCACCACTAAAAAGACACTCACTCGCAACACTAGTTGGCGGACAAGCAAGATAAGACCTTGCTAACTGAGAAAGATTAAGATAAATATTAGCGTGCATCTTCCACTATTTCAGAGGATCTTTATCAGTGGATATGCGTAGATATTCGCAAAATATTCGCTTGTCTACAGGCGAATGCGAGCGCCAATATTGGAAATCATGCGAATATTCGGTCCACTTCCAGGTACGGATTACAGATCAGTTGCCAACACGTAAAAACTTAGAAGATCACAATTAAGTAGACTTTCCCTTAGGAAGCAAAGCTCCATAATAAACAATAAGACAAGCGCTGTAACAAGACTTCAAAAGCGCATAACACACGCCTAGAAAACGAAGGTGTTTAGCGTTGCTATCGATTGCATATCCGCTAGCCCTCATCTCGGTACTGACGGTATCTCTAGATACCAGCAGCAGCCGCATCAATTTTTGATTTTTAGCGTCAGGGTGTTGCTACTTTCTCTTGAATTTTGGGCAGTATACTTAACAGCCTTTCTAAAATAAAAGCAGTTTTTATATTTAGTTTTTGAATTAAACTTAAATGACTACCATGTAGTGCTCTCTATGAGCTTCTGAAAACAAACTTACGCAGGGGCAGAGTTTTCGCATCGCAAGGGTTATAGCTGAGATACGGTCTTAGTGAGAGGGAGCCTAGTCAGTCGTGGGTGCACCTTGAGTTAGTGGGATCTTTTATCAGATTCTTTCCACATAGATGAGGAATGTGTTATTTTACCGCTCGTTGAAGAAAATATCTGCACCAGTAAGACATAATCAATGCATGGAAACAAGAAAACGACGGGGTATTATTATTGAACCTACACTCGGAGGAGTCAACGGACGGGTGATGGCAACACAGATGTAGTACCAAGTGAATCCCAGGAAGGAGTAGCACTATAATGCTCTAAATTAGTGGTTCTTTAATTTTTTTCGAGGGGTAGGGGAGTGTGGCGTTCCTAGCTCCGCACTCCACTTCATGAAACACACATGTGACCTAACAATTTTTTTTTATATTTTAGCTGTCGTATGGTAGCGCTTTAGCCAACTGTCTCTGATCGCCTCACTATCGCTAGCCTCATTAAGCCCCTCCAAACCTTTCCATCGCTTCCAGAAGTCGGTACCAATTAACTTGGGAACCACTGATCCAGCTACCAGAACATCGAGCTACCTGGAGGTTTTGGATGATATGTGCATTTATTGTTTCTTTCATACACACTACTTGTTAGCGCCTACGAGATACCTTGGCAACACTACTTTGACCAACTTTTTCATAGTAGGACCTTGGTTTTAAAGTTCTTCATCCATACAAATAAATCATCCACCCTGTGTTCATCCCAGTGTATTATACTTTTTTCAGTAGACTAGAGTGATTACAATTATAGAATTTACCAGAGTCGAAAAGGTGGTAGAAGAATAGCTATAATAATTATTATTGTTAAAATAGAAGTACGTACTTTTTCAAGATCACTAGTCAGTTTACGCAGGACATTAAACATAAAACATATGTGTCATACTTATAAGTAAAACTGGTAAAAGGATCTTGCGAAAATGCGCCTGAAGCATGCATGATAATGCGATTCTTCACACAGGAACAATACAAAGGCACTTCTGAGAACGATACTCCTGAGTAAGCATTCATGGAAACTCATTTGAAACTGCGTAGAGGCGCCGCTGAAGGGCATGAATTTAGATCCAAATGTTATCATGGTCATCTAATGATTCCTTATACAAAGGGCGTGCATGTATTAATGGTGGACTGTTGACACACAGAACCTTCCATAGTAATTTAAGCGTCCAAGATCCATTCATTATGTTCTCTTTGCTTGGAGAGATGGGTAGGTTTGTGATTAATTATTACTCTCCTAAAGTAGTTCGTTAGCTTTATGCGAGTTGAAATGAGCGATGGCTTGTCAAACTATCGCTGCTGTCCTCATTATCTTTCGCGGTGAGAAACATTCAAATTGTTACTTCTCTCTTCTCCATCAAATAGTAAATTTTGTGGAAAGATCGCAAAGTAAATTTTGTCGGTGTTGCAATTGTTTTAGTAGAATACCTGTTATGATTAACTACAATTACTTAATATAATGTAGATACTTTGAAGCTAAGAGCTTTCAATCTATGTCTGTTTCGCACGTTATCTGCAGATATTTGTACTTGCCACATTATAGTCTCAAAATAGTTACGAGTTATTCCTTCAGATTTGACATTGTCCAATTTTCAACTTCAGAATAAATAAAGGAGCCAAAGCGAATCTTAAAATCATACCTGAAAAAAATGCATCAACAGGAACGTTTCGGGCTGAAGTACTGTCCATCATCTGCACAAAAAATCTGTAAAAATACACAAAGAATTAAATGAAAGGAGAATACACAAATCGTCTAAACAAAAACAGTTACAGCCTCTAAAACCAACAGTTTTAAAATTAGCAACTTTTTCCCCTTCAAGGGGAAGCTCCCATGTGGTCTGCGCTCGTCTATTGTGTACGTCTAGGTACATAGGCTGCACTGGCCGTGCCTTGAGTGTGCGAGCGCATGAGCACATGGGAAGAAGTCCGAGAACTGGCAATATTTTAACGCATCCTCTTCAGTCTAGCATTAGGGACCATACAGCACAGTGCAATAGTGTAGTCAAGGAAGACAGTTTTAAGATAATAGGCAGTGCAATCTGTTTTATCAACATTAGAACTTTAGAGTCATTGCATATTATGAAATCAAAACCAGAGTTAAACAATACCCAGAGTTCATACCCATTGAAAATCATTACTTAATTTTAGTATTTTTTTTTTCATTTAGATTTCTAGCGGCTGTAACAGTCTTTGTTTAGACTTTAGATGATTTGTGTATTCTCCTTTCATTAAATTCTTTGTGTATTCCTACAGATTTTCGTGCTGTTGATGGGCAATACTTAGGCCCGAAACGTTCATTTTTATGCATTTTATTCAGATATGATTTTCAGATTCGCTTTGGCTCTTTTATTTATTACGAGTTATTATATTTGTCAGTGCAGTATATTTTACAATGGTGCGCTGCTTTTCCCTACTGCTGTACGTGTCACATTGTTTCTATAGTTTCTATAGAGTTACGAGTTATTATATTTGTCAGTGCATTGTCTTGTAATTTTGCGCTGCTGTTCAGTATCACCATCAATAAAATTGCGTCAAATAAAGTTTGAAGGCATTCTTTCTTGTTTTAGATATCTATAGTGAAGATGAAAAATTTTTCTTCTAAGAAATGTTATTGATTCTTAAGAGAATTTAAAATTATAGAAAATTAACTGTACTTCATGGAACCTTGTTTGACGCCGAATACGAACTTCAATTTAATTCTAATATTTTGTTTGTGAACACCTGATGACATTATGTCTCCTGGAGCCGCTATAGGAACTTTTTGGAACTGTAAACTTTATAACTTAATTTACATAGATACAAATTACTTGAATTACCTGCTGGTTACAATGTTCTATAGGGTATATACTTTCACGGCACTGCAGGAACCATGTTAAGTATTCCGAAAGAAATACATCTCAATAATTAGTTTCCAAGGGGTCAGTCTTTCCCACAGGCCCAATCATATTATCATTGAAGACTCCTGCCCTTGAATTAAATCCGATTAGTGATTTCTGATTGAGAACTTCTAATCCGTCAAGAATACTTGATATTACGTGCAGAGTGATGGTTCGTCGAATGTGTCTTTCTCCGAGCAAATTTTTTATTAGTGGATGCTCTCGACGCTAGGTTGTTGATGTATCATTAGGATTATAAATTCTAAGAATCAATGGCTAACTCAAAAATATTGCGTATCGAAACTAGGATGTACCACCACTCAGATTATTAATTCCAAGAATCGGAGACTGCTCCAAAAATCTCGTGTATAAAAAGTTGACGGTGACGCTAGAAAGCAACATGAAGGATGCCATATTGGCGGACCTCGATGGGAAAAGAGACAAGCAATGAAAATGAGAGGCAAGATTTTCCTCGAGGGATTTGTGATCGGGGTGTCACTGTCATCTCAGCAGGCAACTCTAACCTTATAGTAGTTGAATGGTGCGAACTGAAGCGCGACAGCGTTGCCCAACTGACGCTCTTTACTCGTTAGTGAATGCATTAGGAACTGACTCGTACCGTAAACCATGAACTGAAGCTCTAAGTTTATATTTTTCACGACACTGGTGCACTGAGTTCTAGGTATTCTGTTGTTCACAAATGAAGTGCGACGGCGTTGCCCAACTGACTCATTTTACACATTAATGAGCGAATCAGGAGCCATACAGCAAACTATAAACTTTCTGCTGGCCTAATGCCCTCAACTGAATTGATATCTATGCTTTTCCTGCGGTTCACAAACTATATATGATGGAAACTTATGTTTTCTTAAGTACTGGCTTGTGCAGTTAAGCCACATATTCTACCACATGCTGTAAAAGTAAACCATTTGGCCATTTGACTTTATAACAAACTACATTGCTCTGTTAGGGGCATTTTTTAATTGTTGCATAAAAGGTCTTTTGTGAGGAAGAAGACAATATATCATTGTGTGTGACTAGGCACTCATTACTGCGGTGCATAGGCAATTCGCAGGTGAAACCTGTAGCCAACCTTTTCACAAGCATATCAGTGATTGTAAATGATGTAAAGAAATAAATATCTGATAAAATATCTGATTTATCTCCAGTTTTAAGAGTAATAAGTTATAAAAAAGTTTCAACCCAAACTAGGTAAGTCCAAACCTTACACGGCAAGAATATAAATCCGTATCTTATAATCAACCAAGCATATATACAGTAACTGCACTAATTTTAGATCCATGAATCATCAATCCTATTTGTCATTAACAGTTCGATCTTATGTTTTAAACAAGACTAGCTGAATCTAACCACAATCCGGGGGTGTAGTTTTAACAGTAGCAAATCCTCCTATGCCTTCATTTTAAGCACTCTCGCCTAGATCATGTACGTGGTCTCATTACGTAATTATAGCAGTCTAGTATATCACTTTAGTGCCTCAATAGAACATCACTTTTCGTAGGAATAACACTACATGTAATGTCATCATATGTGTACTGTGGGCATTAAAGGGATATAACATATTTATCCTGATGTTTGTTTCTAGTGCTTCAGTCAAACTAAATTTGAATAAATAAAATAGCAGTCCAAATTTGTCTAAGCCACTAAGCCAGTCCCTATCTCACACAACCTAAACTAAATCAACTGCAATAACTGTGTCTAGATCGACAATTGCTAGAAGCTAGAAAATTCATTGCTTTCCGCTTAAAAATCCATGTCCTTTCCAAGTACGCACAAACCAGTCGATTAAAATTAAATTTTTGCTAATCCATTCAGTTTCAAAACTACGATACATCCTCAATATATAGCATATCAAGCAAGGCGCCTTCAGCAACTGGCGGGCTCTATAAGATATTTAAGTTATTAATTAATAATAAGCGAATAGGTTACTCATATCCATGAAAATTTCAGTTCATATCGTGGGCCGAATTGAATCTCAAAACAGTTCAAATTTACCCAACCCCTCCCCCCTGTCCCCCACTGCCTCACCTAACCTTGCCTAACCAGAGGATGGTCGCACGGGTACAGCTCAAATCAGACCCATAGACGGGTGCCTGTCGCCGAATCAGTGAGAGCGTCACCCGTCTGGTACCTATGCCAAAGAAAGAGCTGTGTCACGCCGCCTGTACATCTCTCCTCTTGATGAAGCTCAACGAAGCAGACAGCATCGACAGCTGATGAGTTCCTCTTGGGAAACCTGAAGTCAACTCACAATACGTGTCATATGTATCTGGCCATTGCTTTGTACTGATCTCATTGAAAAAGAAAATAATAAATAACGCTATTGCTCGAAGTATCAGGCAAAATAACAAATCACTGTAGGTCTCATAAGAGTTCAGATATTATGCTATATCACTGCGCAATTTTTATAAGTTAAAAAAAAACTCACCCCAGAGTGTATCGGGGCAATGTTCAGTTGTGATCTCATAATAGGCGTTCATGTATACCGTAGAACATCCTACTTTTCGCAAGATACTGTAGGTTCCAATAGTAAAGCAAAAAGTAGGAAAAGTAGAAGTAAAAGTAGACTTGCTTTGTCTACTTTCACACTTCCATCCAATAGAACACCCTTGATTCTCCGATCTCGTATTCAAGTGAAGAACTGTGTTTTATCTGATGAATAAGTGCATGGCTTACGTGGAAAACATTCTATGCAGTTTCTGATGTAACACACAAAGCTCAAGCATTTACTTTATCTCATTTTTTTAAGTGGCGCATTATAGTTTCAGATAAGCTGTTATCTATAGCAATTTCCATCACTCTCTTTTTCTGTTTAAGTGTTTTACAACATTTAGTTTCATTTCATCTCCAATTTGTTTATTTTTAATTACCGTTTACTTTCAGTTCTTTTACAATGCGTCACTTCCATTAAGAGAGAATTTTTTACAATATACGAGTAATAGAGGCAGAACTAATAACGACTGAATGACGATTTACAGGTGATTACCTATCGCAAGTGTTACTCGTGCTAATATTAAGTTTTCATTGGAAATAAGTGAAACACGGACTGCGTGACTACGAAAAAGAGGAGAAAAATCGAAAAGTGAGATTCTGCCTGAAAAAAGAAACGCTCAAGGTAAGAAATGCGCGAAGTAAAATGGGGGAAGAGTTGAAAATCTCTGCTGTATTATGCAATTATGGCATCAAACTGATGATTGCGAGATAGACTAACTTATTTCAGCTCTTGGTCAGAGTGTGACACAACTAACATATTTAAAGTGTAAATAGAGTAGATATTACTAGCTAATCAAGCAAGAAAGTTAAGCATGTTTCTAATAGGCGACCAGTATTTAATTCCAGCTATTTGCAATCCGCAACGAATATTTAACTTCAACTGGCTGCAAACCGCGATGATAATTGTAATGCAGGCTTGCGTAAACTATAATTATTGCCCTTTTATAACCTACAATTACTAAAGTTGCACACCGATTCATTCTTCTTGTACTTGAAGCTGTAATCATTAATTCATTCTCGAACGGTGGAAAAATGAGACGCAAGTCAAAGAGTATAAAAAAAATGAGAAAAGCAGAGAGTGTTCACTAGACACGGCTGTGGAAACCACTTTATAATAGCCAGCCTAAAAATTTCAAATAAGTTCTCTCTATGCTCAAAGAAGCTTCATCAAGAAATGCTTCATTTTAATTGTACGTACTACTACTATAGGCGAAAAATGTTCGTACTCGGACCTATATCCATCGGAACTCTCCAATGCTTCTGATAAAACTGCAGATACTCGTCTACAAATGTTATTTTCTAGCATTCACTAGTAGAGAACCTTCTTTTACAAACATTAGATTTGCGTTGCCTTTCTATCAAATCCATACAGTTCCAAATCACTATTATTACCTCCGCCAAGGAGGTTATGTTTTCGTCGTGTTTGTCTGTCTCTCTGTCTATCTGTTTGTATGCTTGTCTGTCTGTCACCAAGATAACTCAAAAAGTTATGAACCGATATGGCTGAAATTTACAGGGATTGTCGGGTATGTTAAGAGGAACAGATGATTAACTTTTGGTGAAGATATGACCATCCGTTTGTTTGTTTGTCTGCGTCATTTTTCTCGATGCCATACCTCAAAAAGTTATGGATGGATTTTGATGAAATTAACATGAGTTGTTAGGTATATAAAAAAGAGTAAATAGTCAAATTTTGGTAATGGTCCGTTTGTTCGTTCGTTTGTGACTGTTTTTAATTTTATGCTTGTTAGCACAATAACTCAAAAAATAATGAATGGACCTTTACAAAATTTATAGGAGTTGTTAGTAATGATAAAAGACAATAATGATCAAATTTTAGTGCAGATCGGTTGGTTCCTTTGTATGTTTGACTCATATTTGTCATAACGTTTGTTAACAGTATAACTCAAAAAGTTATGAACTGATCTTCAAAAAAAATGAACAAGCTGTTATTATTATAAAAAGGCACAAATGATTAGATTTTGGGGTTTATGCAAAGAAAATTATGGTTTCAGAGCCAATTTGAATTTTTGCTACCGTTGCCTCACTTGGCGGAGGTATGCGCTCTCAGAGTGCTCTAGTTCACTATTCTTTCTTTATTTCGACCTAATATATAGCTTCCTACATTCCTTCAGTTAGAATATAATATGAATCACCTATTTTGGAACTGAGCATAAACTTAAGAAATAGTAAGATTTACAGAGATTATTAATTATTCCTTACGTGGAAATGCGCCATCTTGACACTGGATTTACGAGAACATCTACCATTACATCCCTCACGTGGAGCTACCAACTATTGAAGATATACATCCAACATTACGTCATTGACAGAAATATTAAGAATGGATAGTTGTATATCATCTTCAATCCTTAATTAAGGCTCATGCCTCTAGAACTTTCAAGTATTACGCATCTATGACCATTTCAAGTACAGTAGTACCTTAATAGACTAGCGTCTAAAATTGTACCAATCTGGAATAAACCAGCTTCGGTGAAAATGTACGCAAGGCCTCAAGCCCCTATAGCGAGCTCGGTAAGTAAAGGTGGCGGATTGCGTAACAATTTCTCAGCCAAATTCATCTTTGCTCCAAACGAAATCAGCTGTGAGATACATTGGAGTGAAATACTTTTTTAGAATCCACGCGGCAACTTTATAGGCCCATTCCTACCAGGGTCTAAGTTAAAAATGCTGTTGTTGTGTCAAGCATTGGCGGCTGTTAGTGCAAACACGTATTATCTCCCAGGACAAAAATCTGTGAAAACCTTACCCAATTAAAAATTATCAGTTGAGCGCGCGTGAATTATGTGCGGCAGATCCGATATTAGGCCGATTTATCCGAGGAGGTGGCCACGCCTTCTGGTTTCTCGGATGACCACGGTTGGGGTTTCAGCACATCTGCTGCCGCGTAATTTGAGCGCGCATTTGCCCAT
>LQNS02278157.1:8803253-8828033 GCA_001587735.2 Parhyale hawaiensis
CTAACTCAAAAATATTGCGTATCGAAACTAGGATGTACCACCACTCAGATTATTAATTCCAAGAATCGGAGACTGCTCCAAAAATCTCGTGTATAAAAAGTTGACGGTGACGCTAGAAAGCAACATGAAGGATGCCATATTGGCAGACCTCGATGGGAAAAGAGACAAGCAATGAAAATGAGAGGCAAGATTTTCCTCGAGGGATTTGTGATCGAGGTGTCACTGTCATCTCAGCAGGCAACTCTAACCTTATAGTAGTTGAATGGTGCGAACTGAAGCGCGACAGCGTTGCCCAACTGACGCACTTTACTCGTTAGTGAATGCATCAGGAACTGACTCGTACCGTAAACCATGAACTGAAGCTCTAAGTTTATATTCTTCACTACACTGGTGCACTGAGTGCTAGGTATTCTGTTGTTCACAAATGAAGTGCGACGGCGCTTCCCAACTGACTCACTTTACACTTTAATGAGCGAATCAGGAGCCATACAGCAAACTATAAACTTTCTGTTGGTCTAATGCCCTCAACTGAATTGATATCTATGCTTTACCTGCGGCTCACAAACTATGATGGAAACTTATGTCTTCTTAAGTACTGGCTTGTGCCCTTAAGCTACATATTCTACCACATGCTGTAAAAGTAAGCCATTTGGCCATTTGACTTTATAACAAACTACCTTGCTCTGTTAGGGGCATTTTTTAATTGTTGCATAAAAAGTCTTTTGTGAGGAATAAGACAATATATCATTGTGTGTGACTAGGCACTCATTACTGCGGTGCAGAGGCAATTCGCCGGTGAAACCTTTAACGAACCTATTCATAAGCATATCAGTGATTGTGAATGATATGAATAAATAAATATCTGATTTATCTCCAGTTTTAAGAGTAATAAGTAATAAAAAAGTTTCAACCCAAACTAGGTAAGTCCAAACCTTACACGGCAAGAATGTAAATCCGTATCTTATAATCAACCAAGCATATATACAGTAACTGTACTAATTTTAGATCCATAAATCATCAATCCTATTTGTCATAAGCAGTTCGATCTTATGTTTCAAACAAGACTAGCTGAATCAAACCACAATCCGTGGGTGTAGTTTTAACAGTAGCAAATCCTCCTATGCCCTCATTCTATAAGCACTCTCGTGTAGATCATGTACGTCGTCTTATTACGTAACTAGCAGTCTAGTTTATACCATATTTATCCGGATGTTTTTTTTTTAGTTCTTTAGTCAAACTAAATCTGAATAAATAAAATAACAGTCCAAATTAGCCTAAGCCACTAAGCCATTCCCTATCTCAACCAATCTAAACTAAAACAACTGCAATAACTGTGTCCAGATCGACAATAGCTAGAAGCTAGAAAATTCATTGCTTTCCGCTTAAAAATCCATGTTCTTTCCAAGTACGCACAAACCGGTCGATTAAAATTAAATCGTTGCTAATCCATTCAGTTTCAAAACTACGATGCATCCTCAATATTTAGCATATCAAGCAAGGCGCCTTCAGCAACCGGCGGGCTCTATAACATATTAAAGTTATTAATTAATATAAGCGAATAGGTTACTCATATCCATGAAAATTTCATTTCATATCGTGGGCCTAACTGAATCTCAAAACAGTTCAAATTTACCCAACCCCTCCCCGCTGTCCCACAGTGCCTCACCTAACCTTGCCTAACCAGAGGATGGTCGCACGGGTACAGCTCAAATCAGACCCAGAGACGGGTGCCTGTCGCCGAATCAGTGAGAGCGTCACCCGTCTGGTACCTATGCAAAAGAAAGAGCTGTGTCACGCTGCCTGTACATCTCTCCTCTTGATGAAGCTCAACGAAGCAGACAGCATCGACAGCTGATGAGTTCCTCTTGGGAAACCTGAAGTCAACTCACAATACATGTCATATGTATCTGGCCATTGCTTTGTACTGATCTCATTGAAAAAGAAAATAATAAATAACGCTATTGCTCGAAGTATCAGGCAACATAACAAATCACGGTTGGTCTCATAAGCGTTCAGATATTATGCTATATCACAGCGCAATTTTTGTAAATAAGAAAAAAAAAACTCACCCCAGAGTGTATTGTTCAGTTGTAATCTCATAATTGGGTTCACGTATACCGTAGAACATTCTACTTCTCGCAAGATACTGTAGGTTGTAAGAGTAAAGCAAAACTTAGGAATCAGCGAAAAGTAGAAGTAAAAGTAGATTTGTTTTGTCTACTTATACACTTCCATCCATTAGAACATCCTTGGTTCTCTGATCTCGTATTCAAGTGTAGAACTGTGTTTTTATCTGACGAATAAGTGAATAGATTACATGGAAAACATTCTAGCTATGCAGTTTCTGAGGCAACACACAAAGCTCAAGCTTTTATTTTGTTTCACATTTTTATTTTAATGTGGCGCATTATAGTTTCAGCTAAGCTGTTATCTATATATGCCATCCATCACTCTCTTTCTCTGTTTAAATTGTTTTACAACATTTAGTTTCATTTCATCTCCAATTTGTTTATTTTTAAATTACCGTTTACTTTCAGTTCTTTTACAATAGGTCGCTTTCATTAGGAGTGAAATTTTTATAACACTCAAGTAATAGAGGCTGAACTAATAACGACTACATGACGATTTACAGATGATTACCTATCGCAAGCGTTACTCGTGCTAATATTAAATTTTCATTGAAAATAAGTGAAACACGGACTGCGTGACTACGAAAAAGAGGAAGAATAATCGAAAAGTGAGATGCTGCCAAAAAAAAAAACGCTTAAAGTAAGAAATGCGCGAAGTAAAATGGGGAAAGGTTGGAAATCTCTTGAGTATTATGCAATGGCTCAATAAAACGCTATGGGCATCAAACTGAGATTGCGAGATCGACTAACTTATTTCGGCTCTTGGTCAGAGTGTGACACAACTAACATATTTAAAGTGTAAATAGAGTGGATATTACTAACAACTCAAGCAAGAAAGTTGAGCATGTTTCTAATAGGCGACGAGTATTTAATTCCAGCTACTTGCAATCCGCAACGAATATTTAATTTAAACTGTCAGCAAACCGCGATGATAATTGTAATGCAACTTGCGTAAACTATAATCATTGCCCTTTTATAACCTACAAATTATTAATAAAGTTGCACACCGATTCATTTTTCTTGCACGGTAAAAAAATGAGACGCGAGTCAAAGAGTAGAAAAGAAAATGAGAAAAGAAGAGAGTGTTCAGTAAACACGGCTGTGGAAACCACTTTATAATAGCCAGCCTAAAAATTTCAAATGTGTTCTCTCTATGCTCAAAGCCGCTTTATCAGGAAATGCTTTATTGTATGTATTTACTACTGTAGGGAAAAATGTTCGTACTCGGATCTATGTATATCCATCGGAACGCTCCAATGCTTCTGATGAGACTGCAGATACTCGTCTACAAATAGCATTTTCTGAGCATTCACTACTAGAAAACTGTCTTTTACAAGCATTAGATTTGAGTTTCCTTTCTATCAAATACATGCAGTTCAAAATCGCTATTATCCACTATTCTTTCTTTATATCGACCTGATATATAGCTTCCTACATTCCTTCATTTAGAATACAATATAATTAACCTATTTAAGAACTGAGCATAAACGTGAGAAATCGTAAGATTTACAGACATTATTAATTATTCCTTACGTGGAAATGCGCCCTCTTTACACTGGATTTACGAGTACATCTTCCATTACATCTCACACGTGGAGCTACCAACTATAGAAGATATACATCCAAAATTACGTCATTTACAGAAGTATTAAGAATGGATAGTTGTACATTATCTTCAATCCTTAATTAAGGCTCATGCCTATGGAACTTTCACGCATTACGCATTTTTGACCATTTCAAGCACAGTAGTAACGGAATAGACTAGCGTCTAACATTGTGCCAATCTGGAATAAACCAGCTTCGGTGAAAATGCACGCACGGCATCAGGACCCTCTAGCGAGCTCGGTAAGTAAAGGTGGCGTAGTGCGTAACAATTTTTCAGCCAAATTCATCTTTGCTCCAAACGAAGTCAGCTGTGAGATACATTGGCGTGGAATACTTTCTTAGAATCCACGCGGCAACTTTATAGGCCCATTCCTACCAGGGTCTAAGTTAAAATCGCTGTTGTGTCAAGCATTGGCGGCTGTTAGTGCAAAAAAACGTATTATCTCCCAGGACAAAAATCTGTGAAAACCTTACCACCCGTAAATAACCGCACTTGCCCAAAATATTCCTATAGCGGTTGTTAAAAGCCAAATCGCGAGTCTTGGTAGGTTTTCAGCACGGCCCTCATTAGGCGGAACCCGTAAATTTTGCTCTGAAGCTGCATCAGAAGCCACCGATCTATTGTTGCTAAAAAAAAAACACGCTCCCACATACTCCCTCCACCTCCCACTTTCCAACCCCAACTTTCGTGTTCTCCTGATCTGACCAACATTTCAACTATAGTTGTTCAAAGGTTATTCAGATCTTTTCATCACCAGGACTGTAGTCTACATTTATCTCATTATTTCGAGTCGGGCAGACCAGCATTTCGGGCAGAGATAGAATCGAGTCGTGAGAGCGCACTGGGCAATCTGCCCGATAGCAATGAGCTATACAAACACAACGGGGTAAATGCGAGTCGATACGCGTTTAATAATGGAGCCAGGGAGAAAAAAAAGGAAATTGGATGATAGGGGAGGATGGGTGTGAGCGAGGTGGTGTGGGTGGCAAGCGGGGTGGTAATTTAATCGTGCTCCGTATCCTTTGGATTATCTCCAGCTACCATCGGCTTTGATTTAAGGGTGAGCACTTAACCATTTCTCTGATAAAGAATTTGAATAAATGAGAATAGTGTGCGAGTATAAAAATATAATCCTATTAGGAACAAGTCTTAATGACTGCAACTGAGACGACTCATTCTTTAAAATATAAAGCTTGGTATTGTGTTTGAAGAAGTTAGAGTAGGCTGTTCGCAGATGAAGATAGTTTATGTGTTAAAAACTACCTATAATGATTGCAGCTACTAGTAGGACGATCTGTGTAGAGCATGAATGCTTCGCAGTAAAAATTAACATTGTTGTGCTGTTAAAGAACACAGTCTTCATGGATCGCATGATCGCTTGGATCGAAATCCTTATGGAGGCACTAAATCGGACAATTAAAGAAGTTCAATAATCCCGGTGGATGAATCATTTCAAATAGGTATTCATCGTCTGGAACTCAATAACTTAATGCAAAAATTATCTTGCTCATCAACAATTCTATGCATTTCGTACTTGGAGATCCACTGCCTCTAAAAAAACACGAGCCAGGACATTTCGTCACTACAAATATCCACACACAGCTTGTTGAGAAAGACGGAGACCATCTTACTCGAACGCAGGCATATTCCGCGGCTACATGAAGTTCATTTTGAGGATAATAGCTTACCCACCACCTTTATCTAGAGTTAATATTCTAATTAAATAATTTTAATTGCTTGAACAAAATGACCTTCAGATATTTGAGTTGCACAAGCCCTAAATATCATCATAATAACTCTATAATAAAATTTATATTTTTTACGAACAATTAACTACTATCAAATTAAGCTCAGAGAATAGCAATGCACTTCCATATTTATGTACTTGTAAAATATGTCTGTACTAATAAGCCTTCTATTCAAATTAAGTTTTTCATATTTGATGACATACGTGACGCTGGTTATGGGCAAATTGGAGAGAAACATTTGTGCATCTTACTGTATCAGAACTCATATATTGGAAGGATGTTGCAGATGCTTACATCAACATTTATATAACACAGTTAATTTCAACTTGAATAATCTACTGCATGTATTGGTGGAGTAACTAGTAGTTATGTAGTTAATTACCGATTTTCAAGAAAGTGACAAACAAATTGTGCACACTGTTGCATTAACCTTCAATCGCTTGGCCAAAATAGCCTCTAACTCTTACTTCAAAAGAAATTTCGATGCATCTAATATAAGGGCTGTAAATTTCATTGAAACTTAATGCTTGTAATCTCTGTAGCAGGTATTTTCCCTGACTCATCCATTAAGTGAAGAATGAATGCATTATCGGTCAAGGATTTTTTCCACTTTTTAAGTACTTATCAAACTCGTCAAATTTCACTAGCCGATTCACGTCGTACTAAAAAGAACTTCGCTCTTAAGCACCGTCACTTTCTTTGATTTTTGACCTCTGGTTGCAACGAAAATATTTTGAATGGTTACTAAATTCACGAAAATTTCCTTCTTCCTCATCGAGAAGCATATCCTTTGGCTCACTAATTGATGGCTTGCTTGCTTCCCACACTAGTAAAACTTTCAACACGTTGCCAAGAAGGCCATTATAATGAACACAATGCCATGCAAATATGCACCTTGCTGCTGCACGAAATACCCAAGCCCTATTCTCGGCATGCCTGACCAAACTAGAATGTTCAGATAAGAAACGTCTTCCTTGGTGCAAGAGCTATAATTCCATAACTTGGCCGATTTTCCGATCACGTTTGAATCTCACACCATGTAAATAAATCTTGCGCCTCAACTGTTATTTGCACGCAAATAATGTGCAGTGTAAAGTTAAACAAGGAAAATATAAGTGATTCCGCAGGGAGGAAAGTAAACAAAAATGGCGATAACTCACATCACCGGAGATATATCTACGGATTTATGGCTCATGATCAGGCGTATAATATGATAGTCGCCTGCACCGGTAATTTGGAGACTCTTTTTAGGGTGTCAGGTGAGGCGCAGTGCACTCGTTTGTATCACGAGACATGCACCAGGGCTGGCATTTTATGCATGCTTTCTTATCATGCAAACCCATTTCCCAAAATCGACAAGCGCCGGCAACTTGCCTTCAAATTGTTAGGAAGGTGAGACCGTCCATGTTTATGAGAGCATGCACGCAATCTTTGAGCTTCGTTTACCCACTACTCCTCTTGACCTCGGAGATGCTTAAAGCAAATTCGCTAAAGCACGACAGAGGGGGCGCTTCACCCATTGCTATGGGTGCAATTTGAGATGGGGAAGAGAGAGAGCGCGAGCGGGAGACGTACCTTGTTTGCGTGAGGAGATCTTGCGAAAGTGGGTAGAGTGCGTAATGTTGCTACGTACGACACGTTTCGGGGGAGCAGCATTCGAGGACATGCGAGCCATGAAGTTTCATCTATGCGAGAATTTGGCGTCCTCTCTTATCGATGCTCTTGTACCCTCAAGTTCACCGTTTGTTGCTTGTACCTGTTAAAGCACAAAGAAACCGTCACTGCCGTTATTAATGGAGGACTGATATGGAGAGTTTGGTGGCTAGGACTATTTTACTGAAGAAATTAAAATACCTTCTTTGAGGGTTAGTACACTTGTGTACTTAGATGTCAATTTCTAAATATTATCTGTACATCTACCAGTGCATCAGTAGTTCGCTCTTTTATTGTTTCGTATACATGGTATCGACATGAACCCTGCTTTCATATTCCGTTATCGACTACTGAACTCGACACTGAAATTCCCGAAAATTGCATGTTGAATTAAAATGATCTAATTTCAAAGTTTTTAGGTAAATTTTGTCCCCCTAATCATACTGTTACTGGGGTAGAATTCATATTTGTGGGTGGCGCGGAAATGAAGGTCATGAGACTTTTCAATTTCTGTCCCTAGGACGTGATTTAAATGCTTTGATGACATGTCTTTATTAATGCATTTTTATTGTCCACCACTCAAGGAACCAATAATCACTTTCTTATTAACATTAAATATCATGCCGAGTTACAAGAACATTATTATCTATGTACGGCTCTTCTTAATCTTTCATTTTGTTTCCCATCCAGCTTGAAAGTTACCAAAACACTTGCGCAATTGACCAGCTGTAAGCAAAAACAAGTTCGAATTAAAATGCCTCGTGGCGTAAGACCACCACCCGCAGTAGGGAGCTAATTCAACGTGTAAATTTTTGAGGCCAGCTAATTCTATTACTATTTTTATGATTTTTTTCCCATTACTCACATCTAAGTCAACACACCTGACTCCCTACAAAAAAAATTATGAACATTGCTCAACTCCTTCTGGCTCTTTTTTGGTGGGAGTTAGAAATTCAACGCCGTCATTTTTGATGGCCAGCTAACTCAAAATTTTTGTTATTTCTCATATCTCGGATAACCCACTTGACTGCCTGAAAAAAATTGTTATTATGACTCCACTCCTTCTGCCTCTTTTTGGGTGGATAGCAAACAAAATTCATCTCGGTGATTTTTGATGGCTAGTTAGTCCCAATTATTTTGCATGGGTCACAGCTAGGTCAACCCACCTGACTGACTCCCTGCAAAAAATTCTGAACATTGCTCAATTCCTTCTACCTGTTTTTTGGGTGGGCAGGCAAATAACAAATACATATAAACTTAAATTTTCAACGAAAACATTATCACCTCTCTCACTGCCTTCACGGGTGATAATGATGCTGGGGCGAAATCGAATGCCGAATAAACTTTGGGCAGTTTGCCGTTAGAAGAACAAACTCGATGTCAGTTTTAAAAAGTCACGAAAAATTTATTTGATTATGAAACCATGTTAGTGAATCAGTCGTGACAAAAAGCCATCATCTTGTTGGCAATAATAGTGCTCCAATTAAATGTGAATGTAATGTACTTCAATGCTCTTTACAAGCTGATCAACATCTGCCGTGTTGCTACTTAACGTTGTTTTACTTTGACTGTGCTCTTTCTCTGTTTGTGTTCTTTCTCCTACTGTATTCCTATGGAAGAAATAACCCTTATAACGAAATATTACAGTAGATTTAACTCCAGTATACCTAAGCTATTTCACTTTTCAGAAACATTAAATGCTTGAAGCCATCCCTTTAGTAGGGGAAGAAACTAAAATAACACTGATAGACGGCACCATGTCCCATCGCTTTCATTATCCTAAAGATTTAAACGTGGAGGTACTTCACCATTACTATGTTGAAACTCTTCTTCACTGCTGCCACGCTGACACATAGGTAGGAAGAGCAAAAATATTTGACCGTCTGCTCTTCCTGTGATTATAGGTTGACAGCGCCAAGCTGCTCTCACTCTCGAACCCCATGTACAATTTCATCCTTGAAACCGACCCAACATACATGCCAGCTCTGTTCTATACGTGGTCGATCCTGACAGTCAAGGTTCTAACCTTAACTCAGACCATATTCCGTAAATTAGTGAGAAGTGCAGTGGAGCAAACGCCCTGGCAAATTGTTTGCGTATTTCACGGTCAGCACAGACTAATGAGTGAACTTGGGCAGTTTAGAGAAGGGTTGGAGCGAGCACTGAAACAGAAAATGCATGGGTGTAGCTTCATCTGTAACACTTGGATGAATAGCAGCCCAGCATGCCAAGGACGGAGTGTGTTTTCCCGCAACCAAATGCGTAGAAAATTGCATATGCTTTTCGGCGCAGTACAAAGACAAGCGCCATAACGGTGGTGTTTCTCAGCTGCGCGACGACCACACTCTTGGAATATTAGAAAATACTCTCAAATGGCTGAGCAAAAATTGAGAAAAATGTTCGTGTGACTCGCATGAAATCTTTTACTTGAAACTATGGATGTCATTGTTGACTGCGGGCCACCTCACACCTTCTGTACACTCTTGCTAAGAACTTCTCGGATTGCAGAGCTGTTCAGGCACAGTGATTAGACGAGTTGAGCTGCGTTGGGTTAATGCTAACGACTTACGTTTTGAATCTGACTATTGGAATTTCCGATACAATTTGAGTTAACTTGTTGAGAGTCACTTAAATTTAACCGTGTCAAAATAATGATGGATACATAGCAATATACATGTAGATTCATGTTTCCTTCCGCATGTGGGAAGATGTTCTTTTGCTACGCAATTGCATAATCTACAAGTTATTATCATTATTTCATTAATATGACCAAAACTAAACCTTGTCTATCTTGCCCAAGTTTAAATCGCCATTTACATGCAGACAACATAACAAAATTGAATGAGAAGTCATTCATAGAGTTCGCGCAGTCATTGAGGCAGCTCCTTATAGCTGATGCGAAAGCTGTTGCTTAATTCTAGCACATAAGACAACATATAGATCCCACTTCATTCCTGCACATACTTTCACCGATAATGCAGGATATTACTAAACAGTTCATCAAGGCTTTTGTTCTTCAATCATTGCAAACCTCCATTATTAACACGTACTTTCTGGTCTTCTTATGTTATAATTCAGCTTAGTTAAAAATGTTTATAAATTCCTAAGACCCTGGTAGAAACCTAAAGCCTCAGCACGCAAATACTCTGACAAGCATTAAGCACCGAACAGACACTATACCGAGGTGCGGATACACACTATTCTGTCGCTTGTGCATCCTCGCTTTCGCTTCGTTGAAGCGGGCTGCAAGTCGTTTCGACAGTTGATGCATTAGGGTTACAACTTTTTGAAGGTTGGTTCTGCATCATGATTGGATAAATTTTTTGGCACAATTGATGAAACTAAACTACATTTAAACACACTCTTGAAAAAGTCCTCCCGAAACAAAAAGTGTGAAATAAACATTACAGGCAATGATAAAAAAATGCAAAACCGTGCTAAGTTATTTAATATTGAGTACATTGAATGTTTTTTTGTACGTAACCCGATTAACAACTACAAAACATTAAATCCAAATTTGTGTAAATGGAACCGATGAGATTACTGATCGGGTCCATTTACAAATTTGGATTTCAAAGTTTCGTAATTGTTAATCGGATAGCATGCAAAAATATACTCAATTTACTCAAAGTTTGAGGACTTGCAACGGTTCCGCATTGCATATCGTTGGCTGCAATGTTTCTTTAATACTTTTTGTTTCGAGGGGACTTTCTTAAAAGAGCGTTGAAAATGGAGTTTGGTTTCTTCAATTATACCAAAAAGTTCATCCAAGCAAGATGCAGGACTTTTGATTTCGAAGCGAAGAGTTAAAAAAATCATAACCCTAATGCACGTATTAAGATGGTTAATACAGGACTACCGCGTAAGTAGAGAAATGCTGTACTCACAGTTCCGTTGGTCGTAGGTACTATAGAATTTTCAGTCGTTGGCGGAGCATCGCTGCAGCAGCCAAAAGAGAAACGTCTACTTTACTGCGCTCGCATTGCATATGATGAAGGGAACCGAACACTCAGGTCGACCTCTTGAACAATTGCGCTTTCAAATCAATTGTGACAGCCTCGGAGAGCGATTTTACAGATGCGGCGTGACTTAAAGCGCTGCTCTCACGGGAGTTTAGTGAGAAGACTAAGCTTGATCGATCGCCTACAGCGTCGTGATAATAAAAAGACAAAAAGACATGATTTCCTGACCTTAATCTCGTGCTCTGTTGCTCGCTATATTTAGGATCTCCAGTCAAACTGAATGCATTGTATTGACGACAATGTTAAACTTCCATAGATGGTCGGTCTTTGATTGAACTTTCTGGACTGCAATTGACCTTCTCTCTTACCTATCCAGGTTACTCGACAGATGGCTAAGGAAAATAGATTAGAGTTTAGTTTGGTGGCCTTCAACGTATTGCATATCACGTACTTGCGTGTTCTTTGTCTCTGCAGGTAAGGTATCACATCGGCCCTATTGACAGTCAACGTTTTCGAATTTGTCCATCGTAGGTAGTGTAGTCTTGCTCGGTGGGCGGTCTGCTGGCTATAGGCAGAAATATGAAAATCTTTTCGTACACATCTTAGATTTAACACACTTAAAAGAATCAGTTTTTAATTTCCACAAATATCTGCTTAAAATTAATTAAATCAGAATGGCACCATCGGAAAGCAGAAATTTGATATAACAATGTGCGTAGTAATATAAATAAGTCCCATTATCTTCCTGTATGTTATACACTAATATTATTGTTCTTGAAATATGTTGTAGAGAGATTAGTATAACTAAAGGGATTCACAAATCTTTTTTCAGTTAAACTATTATTATCACACGCTTGTGCTCTCACCTATTAGCTATAATAACTCATTCACTTTACCGACAAAATGGAGCATTTCGGTATTAACGTTTGTTCATTTATTTAATAACAGCTGGCATCCAAATACATTCGGAAAACCATTGTTGCCAAAACAAAACACGCCACGTAAAACTGTTAAGCATGGAATAGATTATAATACCGGAACTTTGGGAAGCCGTTACCGCATTACCGATACGCTTCAACAATATTTCACCTTGTGACTTTTTCCTGGCGACTTTTAAGTTTAACTGCGACTTTTTGTTTCCCACTTTTTTCTCGAAAACTACTGGACCGATTTTGATGATTTTGGTCTGAAAAAATAAATTTCTAATTTTTTAACTCTACCCCTATAGCCCTGTCAGGGTTAAAAAAAGGGGTCAAAAACGCCTGTGAATAATATTCTTCAATTATTTTTCAACTACTTAGGTAACGCAGTCCTTAAAATATTTATATGTGCAAAATACAGCCTTTCTAGATTATTGATATGCATGTTTTTTTCTTTACAGTCATTGATACAAATGCAACTATTCTTCATAGGAATTGCGTTCCTTCCGTCAATAAAACGAGTGTACTGCTCTTGCTTAATTTACCATCCATTTGTATTTCCTGCGCTACTCTAAACGTTCACTATAGCCCACTTTGGCATTGTCCGCAAGTATAAATTTACAGGCCAACCGCTAGACCTCTCTTATCATGCCAGTAATAAGAATGATTACCTCAAGGTATTCTGTCCTTAATATGTTGTGTACAACATCCAGATGAGAACTAAATGGCTGTATGGTTATTACAATCATTATTATTATCATTACTGCGTCTGTGACCTAAATTTATCTCACGTTCTCCTCTACTCTCGCTACAGCGTACTCAAGTCTGAAGCGACTGCAGCTGCTGCAGAAAGAAAAAAAGCACCTGACCTCGGCAAGAAACGGCAACCCTATAAATTAGCCTAGGAGGAGATGCCGTGACGCGAACCTAGTGAAAAACTGGCGCATGGGTATCACCTTAACTTTAGGACGCAACAGGAGCAGCTTGCAACGGAATATTCGTGAGGCCTTGAATAAAGGTTCAGCCTTGTACACAGAGGCACCTTGGCAAACGTACACCCTGCAGAGGCTGTTGACCGTTGCATGTCGTGCAGGCGGGTGCAGGGTTCACCCTCGCGCGTTCGCGACTGCCATAGGTGAGGTGTCAGTATTTTGGTAAAATTTATTATATAAGATAACATGGGTGACGGAGGTCTGATAATACTATTATTATTATTGTCTTAAGCGTAAAATTTTCAACTAGAAAAGGTTTATGATTGACGTTTTGAAAAGGATGACACACATTTCAATGAATAACTAGTCTTTCCGACAGACTCAGTGGTTGACATGTTACTGCGAGTATTATATGACAAATGAAAACATTGTCTATTTCCTCTCACTGGCGTGCGATTCTTAAAGACTCGTCCTTATGAACTATGTTGTCATAGACGCAGCTGCTATTTTTACTGAAAGTAAGCTAAACGAGTTCTTACATGGACATCTTGATAAGATACAAAACTATAAAAGATAATCTGATGCAATGTGAGTCAAAATCTTATTGTGTCTGCTATCTAAAACATAAGATATTGAGAGCTTGCCACCTCAAACTTTTTATTAATCTAGAGGCTTCATATTTTATTGGCTCTAATTAGTAATTTGTTAATTCGAGGCCAGATACTACGACGGGGAGACTGCAACAATTTACCAGCGCTCCAAAATTTCACGACGCGGCACGTTTCTCGCCACGGTTCTCCGTGGGCACCAAACACGTCAGAAAATCGCTTACTGCATTCAGGCACCTACATACGTGCTCCAGCTCATCTTGGTCAGTTTATCAACGGCACTTCAAGAGGTCATTTGCAGCTAATTCGAGTGAGTGCACCGAGCCATTTGCACATGATAGCGCTTGAAAATGAAACCGCACCGACTTTCATTTTCTACAGTGATGAATAGTGCATTGTGGTTCGTGAGCGGAACAAACCTCCTGGCCCTGGACAATGGAATGGCCGAGTGGAATACTGTAACGATCGCGTCATATATGGAAAATGAAACAGCAATGCCCTGGGTGGTGGACAATTGCCATCTACGGCGAGCTTAACTTCTGGTACCACCAACGACTTCTCAGAAGTTAATTTAGTCTCTGTTCAAAAATTGGTTTGAATCAGTGCTTCGAAGCAATGACTGACCTATTTTCTCTTAAGCATATGCATTACTTTGCAAAGTAGCAGAGGTTTTTCAAGAATAAGAAGTCATCTACATGGCAGTGCACTCAGTAGTCGTAATTACAGCTCGAGGGGTATCCATGTGGGAAGTAGAGTTCTCAGTGTGCCTGTGTGTTTGTCGTTCGGTACACAAGGCTGCCAAAGCTGATTTTTTTCGGGCAACCGTGTTTTTTATAAATTCGATTTGGTAGCCCTGGCAGCGGCTTCAGTAGTGGAGTCAAGCAGGTTCAACAGATGGAGGAGGAAACACAACCGCATTTTACCGTTCTGGCCATGGCATATTTTTGCTTTTCGATTGCTGCTATCTTTCCACCAATGGCAGGCTCCCAATCATTTGTGCAGCCAATCAAGGTGTCAGCCTAACCTGAAATTTCAACTTCAGATTTGCTTAGCCGTCGCTACCTTCTGCTATTAAGCCTCTTTGAGAGGAGTGACCGCTGGCCAAGAAAGAGGCGGTGTGCTGCTACTGTAGAATTTCGCTGGAAGAGCACGCGAGAATAAGCAATAAATTTCATATATTTTTGTGTTTGCTGCTACTTAGGTGGGTCTACTTCTAAGGCGGGTCGCGGGATATGAGGTCCAATAGTACGTCGGTTTTATAGTTAAAAAAGAAAGTTTATCTTCAGAACAAACAGGAGGGCTATTATAGGACTCCTTAAACGAAACACATTTTTATAGGAAAAATGTGAAGTGAGTTATTTTATGATAACACCTAATATAAAGTAATACAGAGTTATAAAATGTAGGCATTTTCCATAATAATTTTGCAAGAGTTGCTTTACTGCTGATATCCCCAGCACTATGTAAACCAAGAATCTGGTTAAATATTATAAATAAAATGAAGCTAAACAGGGATGAAAAAATGCAACGAAAATGTAACAATAGCTACAATGATTTCATGAAAGAAGGTAAAGTTGTTCTTACTGCTTGAAATATTTATAAAAGCTTCAGCGAGGGAGGGCATTAGTAACTGAATTTTTCGTCTTTTAACTAGTATAACTGTTGTGTTGACTTTTGGTGTAAAAAAAAATTATACTTTCTCTTCTGTTCTATTAAAAAATAGATATAACAGTTCGTATGCAGATGCTCATCCATAACCCATGAAACTCTTGCGATTTTAGCATCTGGGAGGCCAAAATGCTGCTAGGGAAATGACATTTTTTGTTACTAAATTGAAGTGTACCGACGCTTGCCTGCCCAATAAGGGCAACTAAGAAAATTTGCTGAAGCCGGTCAGCTGTTGTTGTGCCATAGGAGGCAATTGATTTCTTTTTCTCTGTGTGCGCCCCAAAAGCTCTAAATTGTGTTTGTAGTTCATTATTAACATCTTATCACGAACATTGTATTTTACACTAAATCTGATCCTCTAAATGCTGTACATGAAGAAATAAAAAGAATTATGTGTCCCCAACTTCACCAAGCTACGTCCTTTCATGCGCAAGAGACACGAGAGGAGAAAAGTAAATAAAAGGCCAAAAATAAAAACACCAGCTTATGCCAAGTATCTTTCATACATTGTTTAATAAGGCAATAAGGACTGGTCAACTTCCCTTGTAGCCCTATTTAAACCTGTAGGTTATTCCTTGCCTTCAAAGATTTTCTTCTGAAACAGCTGCCGTATCAGGGACAGGACAATGAATGATCTTAATGACTAAGCAGTGAGAAGTAAAATCGATCGTTTTTGAAAGCGAGTTCGACTGACAGTTTTACGCCGCGCTGCTTTGCGCTGATTAACTTAAACTTTGTCCAAACTTCAATCAGGGACATTAGATTCCGAACTTTGGATACAATTCCAAGCGATAACTGCCAGTTGAATACGCTAGAGATGGTCGAAAATTCAGCTCTGTTTAAGAGAAATTGGTTTGCGATTGACATCTGATGCTTAAACCAAAGTGGCGAAACGAATGATGAGATTAGAAGCTTAAAGCTCGTTGGCATAGGATTACTTTACTCGATCAGAGTGTGTACATCTCAAACACCTCAGCCTTCTTTATTGTAAGCCTCAGCCGAAAAACGTAGTCTTTCATATTAGTGCAGTGTTTGGCAAAGTGTTTGCCGTGACCCAAACTCTTTGTTTTTATTTTTCGTCTTTTTTTAACGCTTTGCCTACCATGCGCAAGCCTCGTGGATGTCTTGAGAAGAAACACTGAAGTTATTTATGAACATCACAACAAATAGAATCGGCAGCGTACAGAAATATATTCAGATTTTTCAATTTTTAAATGCTGTGTTCTTTACGCTTTCAAAAATTGGCTATTTTGAAAAAAAAAAACGCACATCGCGGCTTCCTAATTTTAAATGGGACCGATAATTCTCTTTAAATAATAGTCAGACTAATAGTGATACCGAAACAAGCACGAAAGAGCTAAAAGCTACTGATCCAGCACTGTACAATATTTTTCAATGATAAATATATTATTCCACGAAATTGGGTCGCTTCAAATTGATTCAGTTTGTATCCTGGCGTGACACGCTTTACAAGCGAGGTAAATTGCTGTACAAAGGCCTAACGCACTAGTGGCCCTCTACTAAGTTCCACCAGAAAGATATGTTTACAACCGAATGAAACAGCAAAAATGCTTTTTTGTTTTTTCAAAGTTAAAAGTACCTCCTCTATTTCCACATATCCTACATAAATTCTTATGCACTTAGAATCCCTGGGTTCTCGAAGTCAACGCTGAACAAATCTCGTCAAGACTGAATAACTAAATGTTCGCTCGGATTAGTAGATTGCGTCACTTTGAAATTATAAGTTTTAACGATTTTGATTTTACAGAAAATTAATATCCGAGTTCTTCGGCATTGAAGCAGATCAAATGCCTCAAACAAGGACTAATAGCTAATGCGGCCTCTCCGGACTTTCGTCACTTTAAAAAAATTTAGAAGTTAAAAGCTACTTGGTTGGTTTCTTCAAGGGTAAAGATATCACCTTTGTTATTATCCAAAGAATTTTAACTTTTATGCACCTGAAATACTGGAGTTCCTCGAATTTCAAGCAGAGCAGATCTCTCGACAAGGACTCGACCTAACACACGCCTGGCACTNGGTTGGTTCTTCAAGGGTAAAGATATCACCTTTGTTATTATCCAAAGAATTTTAACTTTTATGCACCTGAAATACTGGAGTTCCTCGAATTTCAAGCAGAGCAGATCTCTCGACAAGGACTCGAGCTAACACACGCCTGGCACTTCGGGTCCTCTCGGTCAGGCATGCACGATGGAAGACGATTACTGACTCGATCAGATAGGGGGTCGTAACGTCGGAGGCTATCGACGGTGCATGGTTGTTTCTTGCCACTATGTCATCTATTGTTTACACAGCATGTTGCGAGCACTATCATGAGAAGGAGGTAATGCTGCGAGAGCGTGAGTAGGATGGACATTATCTTGGTTTTGTGGAGTGAAGACCTCGGGGCCACTTATCTTCCTGTAAAAAAGCTCAGCAAGCTCTTAGAGTGTATGCAGTCCGTAGACGAAGTCCTCTACGCACCTAAGGTGATGCAAGTTGCCTTCGTCTATGCAAAGTGACCTTTATGTTAGTAAGGTGGCTGAGCTTTCTTGTTTGGTATAGGAAGGGATTACTTACCGTGTAAATGGAAGAGAGAAAGAAGGTGAAGCCTGAAAGTGCTGGCTATTTCTACGACCATTTTAAGGGTTTTTGAATTTTGCAAACGGTATCTTGTTGCACAGTAGTCACCTATTTTGTAGAACAATCTATGAGCGTCTAGTCAACTCAAGTGATCAGGAAATCCGATAGTTTGAAATAACCCCTCTGCGAATTATCAGCTTAAAGGACCGGGCAATGAACAGAGCATCAATGTTAAAATATACATCTAATTAGAGTAACACAGCTTTTAGGTGTAGAAAAGAACCGCACATTTCGCATGGCGCCTTTTTTTGTGCAATCGATCAGTACCTCACAAGTAGGGTTTCAAAAGACAAGTGATAGACGGCACTCCACTGAGTTGGAAAACTTAGACTTGAGGACAGTAAAAAAAGGCCTTCCTTAGCAGCCTTACCTGGTGATTCCTAGCATCAAATTGTATAATGTTTTGTAGTCGAAGGAACAACTATATATATACTGTTAAGTCGTCATTGAAATATATTTGATAGTGCTGATGGTTAGATATGCTTAAAGTATACTTTGGAACTGACGGACATTATTGCTATCATTTAGTGATAGGAGTGTGAATCCTGAAAACAAAATGTCAAGGTTATCGTGCTGAAACTGTGAGATGGTTACTGTCGTTCTTGAATAATAATAATTACATCGCTGTACACCGCTAACATGTAGCGCACAGCAATGATTCCCAAAGAAGGAATACTAAGGGTGAAAATTACTTTGCGAGTAGTAAATGGTTCCCCAAATAATATTGCAAAACCTACAAAAAGCATCAACGCATATTTTATTAAGAGACCTCCTTGTTCTTATCCCTTTATAGCATGGAAATAATTGACACATGGCGAATTATGTAAAACTTAGGATTTATGACGGGAAAAGTCCCGCCTCTGGCGCAGATAACGGTCTCTCCGATCAATGGCAACTCTTGCCTTTGTACACAGCTGTATTCCTCTCGGGACCCGCACCCACCTCGACAGGAGTCTTATAGACACTGAGACCCAAACAGACATGGTCAGCTCGGCGAGAACACACGATTAGAGGCTAACACTGTTTCTTTTTAGACACCTTTACTTTTTTCCACTACTGTGTGCTGTGAAGAAGTAATGTGTACATGGAAAAACTGTTTCAATCCGGAGGATTAATCAAAAGAAAATCTCAGAAACTCCGGCGTAGATGAGGGACCATTTGAGCAAAAGTAACCCTTACCCTGACATGGACTAGTTGATGGAGGCGCACTGAAGCAATGTTTTGGAAAGTAAATCATAATTGTAAATATAATCTCCACGAACGTGGCTATTTTGATAGAAACTAATAAAAAAATAGTATTTTCTGCAGACCAAACGGAAAAATAAGTATTTAGGTATATACATATGTTCATATAACTTTATCCGATCGTGTTATGTTTTTGTTGGTGAGTTTTTCAGGAGTAAAACTCGATGGTGTTGTCTGGCCGATACACATTTCGTGTTATTACACACACGCCGGCGCAGCACATACGGCACTGTCTTTTTACTATGCATGTGAGTAGGTTGCTTCAGCAAAACCCTGCTATTCACCATTTACTCCCATAGGAATGGATAGTATCAAGGACACTAATCTTCAGAGATACAATATGCGTGCAATTGCATGAGAGCATAGCATGTTTCAGTTAGCTCGATGTAAATGTCAAAGCGATCACTTTGGAAGATGATCTGCGATATCTGTTGATGGAGTAGAGTGGAAAGGAACATGCTTATATGCAGTCTATAATGCATGGTCAGTTCATAGACAAGCACAGGACAGCTCAGATTTATGTAAGCAAATGAATTGCAAGGTACAGAGTCCTGCATACAGCAGCTTAGAATAAAATGAGGCTGATAGCTATGACAAAAAAAAATATGAAAGTAATACCAAATACGTTAACAGTTAGGAAAGAAGCCTTGTATGAGCTCTTTATAGTGTCAAAAATTTTCAATATGAAATGTATGCTCATCGGGATATGAATGTTTGAATGAGTTGGAACAAAGAGTAAAAAATATGAAATTATTGGCAAGTACAGCGTAATGCAGTTTGTTAGCTATATAAATATTCTTATACACCAAAAATCATTTTAGCTATGAAATTACTGCTTTTCTGAATAGCACTCTGCGACCACAGATAAGTTTAGTGATGTACTTAGCAACTATATTTTGGCAACAAATCCTGCCGTGTCGTGCTAATTTAAGCCGAGCTAAAAATTCTATAGAAACCCTGCTCGCTATCAAGGTTTTGTTTCAGACTGAAAGTTTTGCCGTTGGAAGTACTGGGTATCATGTCAGACGGTTCTCTAATTTGGAGTTCTATACCTCGAGATGAACAGGTTGCGTCCCATAGGACAGTACCATCCATCAGACCAGTCTTGTGTGCTGGACAAAATGTCTCAACCTGGCAGTTTCACAATGAGTGAGATGCTCTTCTCAAGGAAAACGAGGCTTATCCTTTAATTTATCGACGCTTTGTCCTGTCACGCAAAATCGCAGTCACGTGCGTCACTGGTTCACGATCAGTAATTGGCCTTTCATTTCCCAGACGATCGCCTGCAAAACATCTCGCAAAATGATTCGGAGTAAATCTTCTACTTGGGCTGTACCGCCGCCAGTCACGAGCATTGCCGAGTTTAGGACTGGTTTCAAAAAGTGCACTTGATAGGAGAGTTTTCAGATGCAGCTATATTGTGCCTCTGAGCTAAATAACTAAAACTCACGCCAAAGCTCAAAACCATCCTTAGACAAATTTCTTAAACTCATAGAAATTTGGAACACATGGCGGTCGTTTATGACGTGCATAGCACCTCTGCAATACAACGTTATCATGGTTTCTTAGATACAGCTAAGCCAATCCTAGTGCTTAAGTTGAAACTGCCCACTCTCCCAGTTGTGCATGGGGTCAAAACATACCTGTTTACTATAATTACTCAAGCTCTGCATACAGTTTCTTGGCTACAAATAGGTTCCCATTCCTCACCATACATACTCGGAAGGTTGTTGATGAATTATCATTTTCTACTTCCAGTCGTCTTCAATGGATCTTTCAAGAATGCAACATCCAACACCAGTAAGACGCTTTTCATCAACTAGAGCATTCTGAGAGCGCATACCTCCGCCTATCAGGGCAACGGTAACGAAAAATTCATATTGGCGCTGAAACCATGATATTCTCTCTAACAAATCCAAAATGTAATCAGTTGTGCCTTTTGATTTTCTTGAAGATTCGTGCATATTTTTTTGAGTTATGCTGCTAACAAACGTAAATCAAACATGCAAACGAACCAACTGATCTGCACCAAAATTCAATCATTTATGACCTTTAACATTACCAACAACTTATGTAAATTTCATAAAGATCCATTAGAAAATTCTTGAGTTATTGCACTAACAGGCACAAAACCGAACACAGGAAAAAACACTCGAACGAAAGAACATATCATCACAAAACTTCGGTCATTTACTCTTCGTTATAAACCTAACAACTCATGAGAATTTCATGAAAATCCATTTATAACTTTTTGAGTTATGGCATTAACAAAAATGAGGCAGACAAACAAACAGATAGACGGAACTCCACTAAAACTTAATCACCTGTTTCTCCTAACATACTTAACAATCCCTGTAAATTTCATCCAAATCCGTTCATAACGTTTTGAGTTATCTTGACAGACAAACAGATCACAGACAAAGCCGACGAAAACATAACCTCACATCGTTGGTGGAGGTAACTATAACATTTTTGAGAACAGACGGAGAATAGTGCGTTATAAATAGAGCACTTCAGAGCATGTTACTGCAACTGCATAGTAGACAATAAATTGGTCATGGTAACAGTTACAGTGGACCCTTAAAGTGCAACGATAACCACATTTGTTTACTTTCGCAACTAATTTCTGAAAAATTATCTTGTCGTACTTTTACTACCGCCATGAATGAAAAAATATCAGCTAATGCAAATTGAGTAGTTACTCCAGCAGCACTAGTAAACCACGAAAGGAATTTTTGAAGTTAATATCTGGATTTAACTCTCCATTTAGAACTTGTTTATTGTAGAAATACATTAAATAGTAGATAAATCAGTGAAGCTTAGCATGAGAATACGATAATAATCAAAAACTCTGCGGAAAAACTCATTTCCACCGATATCCCCAGCGTTAAGACAAACTGGGTTAGAAATACAAGTGACGTATGAGTCTGTGGGAGCGAAACGAACAAGTCCCTGGCGTTTGTTTTGGACGGATCTCGCTGTCGATGCGCCCCTCCAGGGCAAAAGTTCAACACGCGCCCGTGATTCCAACATCTGATTTATCAACTCACGAAGTATTGCACTTGAATGATAGTCTAGATGGAAAACGCACAAAATCACAGGGTACGAATTAGGTGTGGTATCACGGAAAAGCACCTGCACTTCATTTTCTTCTATCTGCCTGTGGGAGAGCTCGAGACCATTCGATAGAGGAAGAGATGCACTTATTCGGGCGATCGCTTGTGGTCTTCGGCCTAGAGAGGGTAGCACTGCATAAGATGTTTTATGCTCAGGATACTCAGTATTAACTTATCAGGTTTTGCTTACACTCCTCAGTGCTAAAAAAAACATAACTCAAGCTAAACGCCATTTAATACTTCGTTTCATCGAAATTAAATTAGAACATCACTATATAAACTTACAGAAAAAAATTAACCAAAAAGCATAAAGAAAAGTTTGATTACCTGGGTTAGTTTTCCCTGAACGAAGCTGACGCACACTTTAAGAACCGCTTTTTCTTGTTCAGCAACGTTCCCAGATTCATATACTATCACATTACCGTTCAAAACTTGTACACTGCCGGAATAGTCAGCCCGGGGCTCGGGAGAGAGGCATCGATCCACTGCTACACGTCGAGGTTAGGCATTTCTAACTCCCAGAATATCAATATTGTACGATAACGTGCTGCCCGAAACTAAAACGAGTTGTGACGTCTGCTCCATTTAAGATGGACATAAAAAATTGTCTCAGCTAAGAACCATATTTTAATGCTTGTTAATTAAAATATGACCTGCATTTTCGGGGCAGTAGAAGTACAGACGTAGTTGGCAGTTTGCCAGCATTGCGTGCTCAGGAGGCTTTTGTTAGTTCAATTGAAAGGATGAGTATCTGAACAAGTTATTGGGCAGTAGATACTACCTTGCAGGTCAAGCTCATCGTTTGCGTAGGGCAAGGGGACAATTGATACATTCGATAAAACAGCAAACCTTGTGTTATGTATGGGCGTGATGGGAGAAGTAACGTTAATGTGTGTAACAACATCGTGGGAAAATGACGTTGCATGGGATTACTTTGTTTAAATATTAAGAAGCAGTACTTGCATCACGGGTGTGCTTTTCAATTTGAGGCAGACTGATGAGCACGCGGTAAAAGAATCTCTCTTACTGTGCTCATTGCGAGGAAACCTTATTGTACTAGTGCTCATCTAACTTAAATACTTGGAAAATATTTTTCTGGTTCATGTGGTTGTCTTGTGTTCGAAATTAGTCAATCTAGAGATAAAACTACAGTACTATAAATACTGCAATTTCAAGGTTACGCGAGCAAGTCAGTGGATGGCAACTCACACCTACTTCTGACCAAGTCAGTGGCTGTTGTCAAGAGCGGCCAAGTCTCTTGCTTAGGTCAACAAGCTCTGGCGATCCATCAAGGCATTTCGTGCTTCCTCAGACTGATTAAGATGAATACAATAGCGTAGAAAATGCGTGAGAAGGAAGAGATCGTGTAGAACTCGTGATGAGGTGAGCGCCTTGAGGCTGCGATACCATTAGCATCCTTCGCTTGAAATCAATCTCAGAACCGCACACTTCATTTCAGGGTGAGGAAAGCCTCCGGTGGGCGAATATTGATGGATGCATGAAGCCCGACACGCAGCAGGCAGCTCCGTGCTTCTCACGACAGGCTGGAGCTCCATAATTTGGCAGGAACTTAAGTGTAACGAAAATAATTATTTAACAGATTTACTCACTCAGTTACTTTTTGCGGAAGTGAATGGGAAGTAGAACAGGCCGAGCTGCGCCGCATTTGTTGTAGAATCCCAGAAGACCAAACTGGATCACCAACTTTCCAGACATAAAATAAAATAAAAAGTACTATTGATGGGATGAGCCGGGCTTCACTCTATTGCCAATCAGCATTATCATTTAATACAAGACGGAATTGCCCACCAGGAGACGTACCTATCTCTCGTTAAATCGTTTGGCTAGAATACACTTGGTTAGTATGTAGTGCTTTCCTATAACAGCAGTGGTTTCGACTACCAAGGGAAAGTATTAGCACATAGTCTTCTGTGTGCACTGTGAAAAACTGGGCATCTGTGACTGTAATTGTAAAATTTCTTAGAATGAACTAACTTGGACTGTTATATTTATTTGTATGATATATGTTTGCGTAAATATTTAAGCAAACACAGGTAGCTCATATAACTAATGTCGTGCAACGCTTGGTATTAAGGATATTTTTCTTACAGACTGAATGAAGTTCAAGAAATATCAAAGACGTTAAGTCCACTTATTGTGTCGCACTGACTCCCAACTGATTTGTTTTTAGGAGTTGTTATTTCGATAAGAGTACAATACAAATAATTTTGGATGTTCTCTGTATTCCTCGATACTGTAAATTCCTCGGCTAGTCTTATCAGCACAATCTATTATTGAGAATTTTCGAAAACTGATTTGTCACCAATCCGCAACTAGGCAATTGTTCTTCTTTCTTGTGCAGCAGCCTCTGAAAGCATCGATTCTACCCGGAAGACTTGTGCAGAAGAACCAATCTAAATCAGCGGGTGTTCTTCCAGAATTGTCTCGCCACTAATCCTTAACTAGGCAACTGTTCTTCATTCGAGTACAACAGCCTTGGCTATTCCGTGCAAGCCGGCCTCGACTCGGCACGGAAGCCTCAGAAGGACTAAT
>LQNS02278157.1:8842603-8862315 GCA_001587735.2 Parhyale hawaiensis
TATGACTGAATAGAAGCTAAAAGACCTGGATTAAAAGTGTAAAGCAGCGTTCTATTTTAAGCCTACACATACAATAGCCCTAGCGGAGAACTACTCACTGTCCAACTGTAAGAAAGAGCTTAATGCGATTGTGATGGAGCGATGCTGCGCTGCGCTCAAGAAAATACGAAAATATCCCGTGTTTTTGAACAATTTTACCTTCAATGCGCTGCCGCCGAGGGATTTTCTTAGATATCGGGAATTTTTGGATATGAATGGGACATAATTATTCTATAATTTTGTTAATAAATGAAAGGAGCGGACATATCAGTGCTTCGATTTTCGTGTACTACCTTGGTGGACTAGGACAACTGTTTACGAAGACTGAGTATATCAGTTGAGTTTCATATTTCGAAAAAGTATGGCAAATATAATAGCGTGGGTATGAATTAACAGCAAAGAATACTGACGTTGACGTCTATGCATTGTTGGCCAAACATAGATAAAACACACATTTCTCTAGAGAGAAATAAATTTCTCTTTTAACGGGTATCGAAAAATAAGGAAAACATCATATAAACCGTTTGTATCTAGTAGCCATGAGACAAAATTTTTTTAAGGAAAATATTGAATACACCTTGTTTACTATGCTGTTATCAATAGGTATGTATATCACTTTTAGTTCACTTAAATTTCATTCAAATTTCAACAATTGGAAAAGCAATATAGATAGTCAGTGGACTACTAGACAAAATTAAAAATTTGGAACACCTTACAGCCAATGTGAGCCCTTGCTGAGTGTCCTATTTTGGCATACAAACGTCTCAATAATGGAGAAGTGAAACAATAGGCAGCCTGTAATTAGTCTCGATACCCATGACAAAGTTGGACTTTACAGATAACAGTTTCAAGTCCAGAATTAATCCCATTGCTAATTATTTCAAGGAATCTGCTACAACTTCTTCACAGGAGGTAACGAGTTTGTATACACACTTTGGCCTATGTGTGTTTTTCGAACATTGCGGACAGAAATCTATTAGGAAACCATCGTTTTCATGATATGATGCATTGCAATTAAACAAAAGATACTAACATTAATTTAAAAAACAGTGAATTTAATGGGCTAAAACAACTCTGAAAATAGCTGCAAATTCAATGCTACTGTAGAACTAATGGCTGGGGAAAGTGTTATGGGCTTTTGTTCTTTAATAACTTGTACTGCAGCAAAAATATTCTGACAAGCACGTCAGGTCTATTAGAGAGCTTATATGTACTAGGGTAAGGTAATCAATAGACTACATACCTGCAATTTAAATGGGTCATAGAAAAGATTGCTGTACTGTCAACATGAAACAGCAAATTAAGCAACCAAATAGAAATGATTAAATGTACTTAAGCGCTTCAGTTGTTTCGGCAATTAGCTTCGTTTAAATTAATTGAAGACCTTTTCTAATTTAGGGAATTATCGTGTACCTACCTATTTATTGCTCGCAACAAGCCAACAATAAATATACGAGGATAGCGCGTATATAAGGCGTCTTTTTGTGGTACCATTGGTGATCAGAATCATCGCGATCATGATCATCGTAATCACTGAGAAGCACAAGAACGACAATTGATTTTGTAAACGATAAATGTGGATTCCAATCGTATTTACACAAAAGACGGTACGGAATGGATTTTTAGAATTTTTTATTCTGAAGTCAATGGATAAGTGAACTAGCAGCATTAAATACATTTTGAACATGCACGGGCATAAAACTAAGAGCGTAGGCACTCGTACGCCAAAGTTGCATTGCAACGCAACTAATTAGTATTCGATGGCGCTGCAGCGCCCTAGGCTTCGGTTCGGATTGAAAAGGGTATGAAATGAATATTTAAGGTAAAAGTCCTTTTTTGCAGTTTGTAAGTTATAACAAGCAGCAATGGCGATGCTTTTATCATACCTCCTACTTCTGTGTTGGTTTAAAGTTGCGATGACGCACAGTTTTAGCGTTATATTCAAGCACTATGAGGAGTAGTCACGGCAACGAGACGGCCGAAGGAAAAAGTAGCGTGACAGAACAATTTTTGCCATAGTGTGCCCACGCTATAACGAAACTACCTACAATTCTGGAAGCCAGTAATACAAACAGTCATAATAATAATTATCCAATTTATCCTTAAATAAAAGAAAGCATCATGTACTTTGCATTTCAAAGTTTGAATTTTCGCTTGTCCAAAGGTTGGAGTTACTCGCTGATCATGCATCATCAGCCCGCTAGTGAAATCACGGTTCGATCAATTTTCACCAATGATCACGGTTGATTGCTATCACAATCACGTCAAAAAGTGGTCACAGAAATGTACGGATCATGCGGACTCAGGTGGCATGATCGGCAAGGTGGTCCCAATATGAAGGCTATAGACACTCCATGCACTTTACGTTGCTCTGTGGCACAACTCTATAAAAAAAACAAGATGGTGTTGCTTCTGTAGCTTTTTACATGAAGAGCCCCATTTTCCCAACCAGCTTAAAAAGTTTTTCAAGCTAGCCTATGTCGACTGAGTTTGTTTAAGGACTGAAATTCACTTACAATTTCTAACTGGCTTCTGCAACTGTTGCTTATCTTAAAAATAATTTTAAATGTTTTTTTCCACTCCGTCACCGAAACTTTCAATTACTAATTGAGTCATATCTGCAGGCTTACAGCGGGAAAAAGGCCAATTCCATGATGGGTGTTGTTTTTTGTTACCTAGAGCGGAACGCCGAAGGTCTATGCCCCGAATAATGCCCGCTTAGAGTTGATTTTCGCTTTGACATAGCTCCAAAAATATTTGAAATGATATAATTTTTTCTTTTAAGCGCTTATAATAGGAAAATATTGGTGCTTATTTGCTATAGTACAATGCTTAATTAAATTCGTCAACATAAGCGCTTATTTTGGATGCTATACTTGCTCATTTTTCTGCTTAAAGCGCTTAAACCTTTGTTGCTTAATGTCCGGGATTTAGCGATCACCAAGTGATATTTCTGCTAACGCTACCATCAGCAACTAGAAATATTTCTAAACCAAGTTCTACTAACAGTAAAGGCTTTATATAAAGGGTAGCATTTCAGTATTTACTACGAAACCGATAACGGGCGTAAATCTTCATGAGGGTCTCTCTCAATCGAATTCTCTGAACTGTGACGCAGCAGTGCGCTATTAAGCAGCAATATTAAATGAGGGTCAATTCTGGGAATGCGTCAGTGGAGCAGATTAAGGTGGGAACTGTCATCACACACGTGTTGCTTGAGTAGCTAAGCTGCAAAAGAAATGTGAAATGATGGCGTATCGTTTCGGTAAACTCTTTCCTTACTTCGACGTATAATTGCCAGCAGCGAAAAATACTCCTTGACCACGTTAAAATCTATTTTTTATCGAACCTTTCGATACAAATTGCATCTTGTTTAGAATATAAGTGTTTCAAAATGTAATAAATATTTGGGCACCCTATATCTTGTATTAATTAAACTAGATTAACCATCTGCGATGAGAGCAAGCTTCGTTAATAAAATACAACAATACAGAAATATAGCAGAAAAATAAAATTATTACACAACTAACCTCGCAATAACTCGGACAGGACACAAAAGGGATGTCATTATTGTTGAAATATCATGAACGTAAGAAAATATGAACGATGGGGTTAAGAGGGTAACGTTTGATTCTTATCTTTCCTTAATTATGAAGTTCCAGCTGGAAGATATTTGCACCTTTTACGAAAAATATAGCATGCATCTCGTGAACAGGCGCTTGCGGATACTAATATTACTTCATAAGCGCGATGGTTTCCACGGTACCCGGGTTTGCCACCGACCTATGAAAACACTACAAGTCTGCGATATCAGCATATTATAATTTTTGAGCGCATTGCCGTTTAGCTAAACATACTATGTATTATTATTACGCAGAAGAGCGATTAATGAATCAATTTTTTATTAATCTTTGTGATGATGTATCTTATCAATGGAAGTTGCCCTAAACGCGATCATAGGCACTCTCATGCACCAGCGGTTTCTTTATGAAATTAGAAAAATGAGTTTATACAACACGGCTAAACTTCTAGTTGTATCTTGTATTTACCACATACATTATCAAAAATATACCTTAACCCTTCAAAAAATTAGAGTAACGATTCAGTGTGTCCACCAACCTTATCAATTGACAATTACCAACGAAGCAGGCTATGAGTGATGCCTATTCAGCGGTCAGAAATAACAATTTTTTGCGGTTGTCATGGTTTGTAACAGGACGCAAGATGATCGTATTGACGAGGAATGATAGTGTGTTCTTTTTTTCTGAGATGGGGTGCGAGCAGGAAGGGTTGCACGAATTTCACCAACCAAACAGCGTGGCATAGTTTCCCCAGAGTACAGCGATATTCGGAGTTTTGTTTACTTCATGGGATACGCTTGCTTCTCTCACGAAGTATCCAGTGTAGAAGTGATCTGGAAACGCTTTAAAAATAAAGCCTACGGAATAAAACAAAGGTAGGATATTAGCTGCTCTGACGTATAAAAGCCCAACACACCAACATTATTGTGACTGATATAGGGCTTCTCTGAATTTCGTCCGTTGAATTTTAATGGACAAGTTCAGATCATTAAAAAAACGGATTTTAATGAACATAGGAATAAGCTAATCACATAAACTGCGCCGTACGTTGGGCTGCCTATTTGGCAGCGAAATTTTCGTAGGTGAATCCTAAGGCTTATGGACGTAATTTTCAATGGTAAGAAGTATCGGATAGTTGATAAAGCGAGAATCTTCATAGTGACGTAAATATTGTCGTTATAGATAAGAAACAATACAAAGCAACCAAGTATTAAAATGACCGGTAGTAAGAATATCCTCTAGCCTACACCGTAAACGAGTATTAAATGCTCTGCAGTATAAGCATATTGCTAGCTCCGCATACAACATAAACAGGTATTAAAATGCCCGGCAGTAAGCATACCGTATTGCTAGCCCGCATACAAAGTAAACAAATATTAAAATGCCCAGCGGTCTGCCAGTATAGCGTCGACACCAAGCAAGAATCACGAACTTGCGTACGCGCAAACAAAAGTCTAAGAGCGAAATATAGCGGCCGTTCACTCTGAAGCACTGCTCTTAAAACGGCCATGTCTTTTGTGAACGCATCAAGAATCTGTCTCTTGAAACCCCTCGACAACTGCATAAATACCTAAACAAATACTCTTCCATAAAGTTCGCCCTCCTTCTCGGAAAGAAAAAAAAAGCTCTAGAAAACGACGCACATTTTAAAAACTACAGGCTGAGAGCATGCGGTCGTTCAGGATCGAAATTTCTAAAACGTTTGCAAACATTGCGAGGCTGTTGGTGCGTGAGGCTCGACTTCTGGAGAGTGAGAAGTGGGAAGAGATGATGTTGAAAGTGATGCGTGATTCGCACAAATGCTACGGCTATGTGGAATGAAACAACAAAGCGACTGACGATAAAAAGAAGAATATTGGTGTCAGGAACAACGATTTTGTTGTTATTATTACCATTATTATCGAGACGCATTAATAGGGACAATGTCCATTTATTTACATATTTTGATTATTTGTGTCCCCTTTATGAATGAGCAAGAGACATGCAATAATTCGACTCTCGAATTATCAAATTTAGCTGCTTAAAAAATTAGGCCTGAATACAATTCATGATCCAAACGATGCGAAGTAGCTATCAGCCACAAAGTCCATAGCAGGCAGTTTAAGTAATGCTTTAGTTTAAAAACATTCGTCTAGGTTGACGTCGCAATGGATAGAGCTTTAACAGGAACATTTAAAGTTACCAGCACTCATGTACGTGTGCTATGACGAAGCAAAAAGAGTAAAGTGTTGAGGCGGAGAAGTCAGGAGTATATATATATCCTCCACAGTGATTAACATCCCAATTGTGTAGAAGAAATGAACGTAAAGAAAGTTTCACAGAATCTCTCTCTATAGTCATATAGATATATTACGAATCACTAATATCATTAAATACGATGCAGCTCAACTGCTGCTGATGTCCTACCCTATCCGTTATGCGTAGGTAAAGTAGATTGGTACTGATCAACTCATTATCGACAGCAAACACTTCGATCGACCTACATTTGCTTTCAATTTTCAATCAATAATGCTATCGCTTCTAGATTCGAGCAAATGCTCCTTTACTATTTTGTACAAATTTCAATGCTCAGCATAACTATTTCTCAAGATGCATTCAACAACTCGGCTTTCGACTTTCTTGAAACTCAGGACTAACAATTGTATTTCCCTGAAATTTGAAAAAAGTGTCTGTAATTTTCTAATAAACGAAGGCGAACATTAGATACAAGAAGATTTCCTGCCCAAGTTGCGACCTCAAGAGAATGACATTATGGGAAGAAGCATGACCCCTTGGCCCGGCCAGTGTATGCTGGTGGTTATCACTCATCTTGCGATATTTCTGAGCCCAGAGTACACGATGCTGAGTCTGTCCACGCCCACTCCAGCAGTCACGACCCACCTTCTCACTTCGTTACAAAAAGATGCAAAAACAAAAGGGAAAAAATCTCGGGCTGGGCTTGTTTCCCAGTCGCGGGGCTTATGCACGTGAGTTGGAACGTGTTATTGAGGCGGCCGCGAGCGAGACCAGTTCTGACGTTATGGAGTTTGAAAGGAGAAATTATAACGCCGTCATCAAGTCTTTCTGCGAGCTCGATAGTGACAAGATGGGTCATTACGCGCAATTTTGCATGTAGTATGCAATAACTGTCTATTACCTATGTAGCCGGGGTTCGTCACTGAAATTTATTTGGAATGTAAGTTTCACAGCATAAGACTTGGGCTATTTAAGTTTAGAATGGTAACTTATCATACATTTTTCTTAATTTTATTTTAGAGATCATACAATGAATGAATGAAAGTCAGTATGGCATTCATTCAATTGAAGAACTAACATGACTAATTAATTACGCTAATCTGACTAATGTATATAGCTATAAAATATTATGCACTTGTTTTTTGTATAGCATTGTTCTTTTATTTTCTATCAGCTTGAGGAGATATGGCATGACGTTCAGTACAAGCCTAAGAATCTTCACTGGGATACAGTCCCACGCATGCATAGTGGATATGATTGACCACTCAAAGTTCGTTTGGATAGTAGCTAATAAAGATACAGGAATTAGCAAAATATGCATTTCAGCGCTGCACATAGTTACATCTTTTATTCATTTTGTACTATGAGCACCCAACCGTCAAACTGAAGGCCAGTAATTTGAGTCGGCCCATTCTTTCAAGTTAAGGGTGCAATCATCAAGTTGAGCGTGCACTCATCAAGTTGTGCCTGCAATCATCAAGTTTGGAGTCAGTCAGCAATATGAGCATGAAATCAGAAACTTAAGCACCCGGTTATAAGCCGAGCATTCGACCAGCAAACTGAGCCTGCATTCATAAAGTTGAGGGCTAGATCATTAAGTCTAGCTGCTGCTTAAGTCTCTCTCAATATCATTCTCTTGATATTCAGCAGCAGAACTTTCCCCTATCTATTCCTTAACATCAGGACTAAGACACGGGCCAACCATCCAAGCAAGCAATCAACAGACTGTGTATTATCATATAGTGGATGAGATCTTAATTTAGGAGTCTGAACAAGTTTTAACCCTACATATCAGATTCATTCGTAGCTATAGAGAGAAGCAACTGCTTCTGCTCCGAATTATTATGAAGTGACACATTGTTACTTTCAAAATTATCTGTAAAATTAAGCATCCCCTTAATTTCGATCAAGCCCAAAAATCTTTCATTATGTAGCAAAATGACTGTAATAATGATTATTTAGGGGCTGACATCAGTGCATAAGTTTTTTTTTTCATTTATTAAAGTGCTATGTTTAAGTTTTTCAATTTCCATAAATGAAGTAATTTTCACTCATGCTCATTGCAACAGTAACGATAATTATTATTTAGGAACTCTTATATTAGCAACAGTTTTTTTTACTTAAGTTGCTACGCTTAAATGTTGAAAATTACATTTCTTTAGTAATTTTAAATCATATAAGATCACTTCCTTTTTTAATCTAATACAATTTCTGAGTATGTACACCCTTAGGGAAAAACAGAATAATTTTGGAGCATAAATAGCGATGCATCTCATTGTGTAAAATGCTGCTACAAATAAGACTGTTACTTATAGCAACAGCACACAAGCCACTACAGGCACAACCAACGTACCTAAAGTATGCGAAAAAAATATATATTAAGAGTTTCCCACAGGGAAACTGCTGCACTATATACTCTTCGTTCTCGCAACTATATGCACAGTGATAATTTTGAATCTATCATGGCTGATTCTGCAGTCTTAAGTAACGGACAGTTTATTTTGCTTCAGTTTATAGCAACTGATCGCTCAATACCCAAAAACTTCACGTTGCAACTCCAAGATTGATAATGTTTTAACTCTATTTTTCAATCTGAATCGAATGTACGTCAAAATTGAAATTAATATTGACCGCTTTTACTCGTAGAAATTATTACAGGCTGCATTAGGCAGACTCAAAGGGTGATGATAAAACGAACAAAGCGTAACGGATGAACTTAAGAAAACAATTTTAGATGTATTTCAGACTTCTTAAATAGATCGCCACTTGTAATCCAACATGATTCATTTAATTTACTCTTCGACACTTATTTCATGACCCTCAATGCAGCCATAGTGTTCTACCTCAGATGCATCGGTTCAAATTTTTAGAAGCCATATATGAAATTTAATGAATATATCTCGAAAAATTGTGCAATTGAAACTATCACATCTGTTTACATTCTTGGGCATTTTTTCTATAAACGAGTGAAGATTTTACCAGATACTTGACACTGCTGATGAATGTAATCTTTAAGTTGCAATCGTGTCTTAAGCAAGCTAATGAAGTGTGCAAATTTCAAACAATCCATATTTCTATGCTAGATTTTCCATTTTCTTGAAAGAAATGAAAAGCAAACGCTTCGTAGGGCGGCAATGAACGCCCGTAAGGTAGAAATATGTTGTTTTCACCTCTTACCAAAGCACGATATGGAAGATCGTGAGCTCAATGTAACCCCACTCTGACCTTAGAAGTACTCTTTCCATATACACTGACTTCTTAATGCGCACTTTACGAGTGCCTTACATCTCTTGCACATCATACACGCATTTTTTCAATAATAATATCGAGTGTGACGGCTTGCGCCTGTTAGGTGCTTGACCCAGAGAAGGGCATCAATGCAGGTAATGTGCGAGCACTAAGGTAATTAAGACTCAACTATACACTGTCTTAAGTGTTCGGTTACACTTTTATACGATACAATATGAATTCTTAGGCAATGGTAAACTCACCTTATGGACAAAGGAACTATAGGCGCTAGATAAAGCGTTACTATAGTCTGACCATTTTATCAAGGCAGTTCGATCGTGGGCAAATTTCTCTACTGCGGTGCCAATTCTGCTCGTATTTCTGAGATTTTTCTATAGACAAGTAGTGGGCGGGGCTAAGGTATAGGCCGAACAAAATCTCAGAAGTACCTATAGAATTGGCAGCGCTATAGAGGAATTTGACCACGGCCAAACTGCCTTGATAAAAGGGTCAGACTATAGCTGATATACTCAATTATAAGGTACAAAGCAAAATGGGGGGAAAATGGTTGTTTTACGTTCTTTAGCGTATTTTCCTTCTCTGAAAACATTGATTTTTCGTGAATGGTAGCAGCAAATATGAAGAATTATATCACGTTGAGTGGGTTAGTATCGGAGGAAGAGTTCTGAGTCGATATTAATAATAAGTGACGGATGCATATTTCTGGTATAAATTTATTTCGATGCTGCCAGGTCCGAGGCTGCAATTCGAGAGAAATGGTGAAAAGGTTTTTCTTTGCTGCAAATCCCTTGAAGAATAATAATAATGGCAAGAGACATTGAGTTAACTAGCAAGAAAAAATTTCTATTTAGTGGAATGCAATGAAGCCTTATTCTCCATTCCCCAATGTTGCCTAATCATCAACTAATGTTTGTTTGTCACGGGCGGGCTAACCGAGAAATTTTATTTTGCTTCTAAGTTTAATTGTAATTAAGTTGATGACATGGTAAGAGAGGGTTTGCCTATTTTCCACGAAATTTTCATTCTTCGCTTCAATAGTATCCGTATATTCGATAAGAACAATGGGCTTTTTTTCTGGCGACTGATGGAACAATAATTATTATTTGAAGTGTGAGCGTGAGAGACGGTGAATACACGGCTCTTAATTAATCCAGAATATAAACATCAGCTCGCCAATAAAGTACGCACACTTTCGGGACTTGGGAAACTATTTACTGTTAGGATCTCTTTCACTTCAGTTTCAATGCGCAAGAGCGACTGAAGCAGTTCCTAAAACAAATCTATTGGCGATCAATCCCATCTTTCTTCTATTGATTCTTACATGAGCTTGAATATATGCGGTCTTTTAGAGGGAGTCTCAGAAGAAATTGGCACTTTTCATTTGGTAATAATACCTAAAGCTAATGTCACTAGTGTTGCCATACGTTTTACTTGAAAAGAGTTTTATGATATAATCAAAAATTATCCATAAGTTTTGCTTTACATAAAATGGTATATCAGTACCCTAGCGTTGTTAGTTATGCAAAATGATATGTAATGAAAATGTAATGACTTTGGGGCATGCCGAAAACTTTCAAGCTTCTATTGAGGTTCTGCAACGATATGTCAGCTACGGCAGCCATCAACGTGCTCGTTGTTAGTATTATCAGCAAAAATATTCGCTTGTTTTTCTTACCATGAAAGCGATCCCTAATGCAATCGCCTTTGGCTTCATGGCCATAGGAGGTTCAAAGTTTCAAGCGAAACCTGTATAATTGCTAGGATCTGAAAACAATTATAGGAAATATAAAAATACAGTCCGAGATGCTTATACTGGCTTGCCCACCTCAAATATTATAATTACACTTTTTCGTGAGTGCAGCGCAGCCCTTACGCTCATAGTTCTGGTATTTTCGTAGCAGTACTGTCGAACAGGTTCTCATGAGATATGTCTATTTGACTTCTAACCTCGTTCTAACGTGTATCCGTGAGCTATAAAAGTCCTTGCTTCCATTAATTACCTGGCAGGGAATAAGTCTTGCCGTCGTACCCGAGCTGTGTACCGGCACGATCTGCCCCGTCGTAAATATGTTGCACATCAGCCCTGGACACACGCCGCATGGTGTAATTCATCCTTGCCGTACTTCAGGCACTGCAGACCGTACGGGACTCTAGCCATCCTTGTTTCCTAGCTCTTCTTCTAGCTTGTTCCATTGCACACGTACAGCATTACACCGTTTTCGTTGCTAATTGGTTGGAAAAATAACTATGCGGGACTTCAGACACTACAGGCTGGGGCTCTATAACTACCATTCATGTTTTCCAGCTCTTCTTCTCATTTATTCTGTGGCTCAAGTACAGTATTGCTCTGTTTTGGTTGATAATTGGTTAGAGGAGTAAGTATGACGTACTTCAGACACGGGATTCCAGCTATCCTTAAACATTTCCAAGTTCATTCTCGTCTGCTGTTTCAGACAGGTATCAAATAACGTTGCATTAGTTACGAAGGACGCCCCCTGATTTGTCCGGAATTTCAAACATGCACGTAGGTGCTCTGACTTGGACTGTTGAAACAAGTGTCAGGCGGTGGCCCTTAATCGAACACTGCTGAACTATTCGAAGACTTACACTTGCTCCTTAAAATGAAGTTTTCAGCTGGCTTAGCTTAATTAGTTGCTTCTAACACTTGCAGCTCGATTCAAAGTGTCAAAACCAATATTTCTATTTGAAATTTGGGACAAGTCCCGCCTCGAAGTCCTTATTTCGCAGGTGAATCAAACGAGCACTAATTGTTTGGAGAAATAAGCAGCCTGCACTTCAGACCCTGTAGAGCGCACGGGATCTGCCGTCGTTTTCTCAGCTCTCTTTCTTGCTTCGTCCTGGCTAGACAACGATTTCGTTATTACAATTATGTTATTTGGGAAAAGATAATGGCAAGCCATATACTTCGGACAATGACTGTTCTTATATCTCGTGTCTCTTTCTTGCTTCCGCTGTTGCAATTGTATCGAATATCGTTGTTTACAATCAGCTTGATACAACGTATGGCTTAAGCACTGCAGCTTGATTTGGGTCTCCAGTATTTCTGTTCAGTCACTGGCCCACTATTAATTCTTAAAGGTATCGTAAGAAGATTCTGGACATTCTGCCTTCAATGTAAAAACACTGTTGTGTAGCTGTTTCTTGGTTATAAAACAGCTTAACACATTAGCTATGACGTCTATTTTTTCAACCATTTCACTTTTATTTCTACAGTTTAAATTTCATCAAGGAAAATGGGCAGACTTAAAGCTATTATTATACTTCACCGTACACAGTAATGTCAATCTGGATATTGTTTAGTTATAGAAAGTGTTAAAATCAACTTGTCTACCATGCTAAGACCCGATAAAAAAATTAGGGTCGCTGCAGAAGCTAAAACCGCAATTTAGGTTCTGGGCGGCACCGCGGTTGCCCCAAACTTTGATAGGGGAGTAAGTATATATATGAGTCTGCGCTTCTTCCCATGAGGTTTCTGTGGAGAAATCTCTTCAGCGGAAATTTGTCAAAATACAAGAAAAAATATCGTGCCTTGTCATTGCAGAAGGATTCCGACGGAGACTTATCAGTGCAATTAGGGCTGAAGGAAGGATAAATTGAAAAAATTGTCTCCAATTGTTGCACAAAGTTAAACTTGAAAATTTTTGCAGTTTTGTTTGTATTATAATCCGTGTTTTTACTGGATTGAAATGCATATTTTTTTTAGTTCAAGAACTTTCTGTGTACTCCAGTTACTCAGCGTATAGCGAGAAACTTGCAGCTGCTCATTCGATTCTAGTGTTGTTTAGCTCTAATCCTTAAATTCCGGAGAGGATATCAAAGTTTAGCTTTAATCCTTAAATTCCGGAGAGGATATCAAAGTTTAGCTCCAATCCTTAAATTCCGGAGAGGATATCAAAGTTTCCACAACGTATAGCTACGACAGGTTCCACTGTACGGCTCTACTGGGAAGGAATTGCTGCTTCCAGCAATGATTATAGTTTCTCCTGTACTTTTTTTACAATTGGAGTCTGAAAGCGGGGATTCTCAATGTTTCTTCCAGCAATAACACTTCCTTCTCATACGGACTGTTTTATTCTCGCATTTAGAGATTAGTCATATCCCGTCTTAGAAGCCCATAAAACAAAAAGATATATAAAAGCGGTTGTATAGCTTTTACATAGGTAGCAGATAACATGTGCATCAAGTAGTAGCATTTCCACAAATAATTTTTATCCCAGATGATAAATTTACTCCCTGACAAGAATAAATGCACTAGTAGTAGATAAATGAACAGCAATTAGGATGGACAGACTTTCACTAACACCAACGTCGTTGAACTTGTTTTTTTTTTTTTTCCTGAGGAGTCAATTGCTGTTTATTAGTCATTCGTATGCATACACAGGAACAGTTCAGATGTGTACGTTTGCGTGTCATATATACTACAGCAGATTATGATTATAAATAATCTAAAATAAAACGTCGACAAAAAATCCTGTTGCTGGAAACTTCTTTGCCGCTAATTTATTCTTGGACAGTCATTTCCAATGCCTAGCAGATCGTGTGCTTTAGCTGCTCACCACTGACATCTTCTTAGGAATAGCATTGTTTATGCTTACGCCACAATACGCTCCCAGTATATACGTCCTGCGTGCAAGGCTATAGCTCTCATGATATGCAAGACACAGCTCGGTGTTGCGTAAATATGGGTCCTGATCGATAAAACCGGACTACATGTTCAAAAGAAGAAGTGAGTTTTAAAAGAATACATCTGAAGGGATACTGGCAGTAGATACTAGTTGGCATATATCATTTAATCCTGTTTGCCTTATGCTTTTTAACGAAAAAGACATATTTCTTTACCCATGGCATTTATTCAGATCATAGAACTTGAGGTTTTTGCACCTATAAAAAAGTGTAACAGTGGTGAAAAAGTAATAGCTGGTGATTTTTTGCATAGTGAACCTGCAAAAAAATTAGGATGGGAGCGTTCTGTCCTACACGGCCGGGACAACACACTTGCGTAATCGAGTGACCGTACAGCTCTCCGGTGAGTCGTAGTTACAGTATATAGTACTCGCGTACTACGCAAAGCATTACTGAGCTACTCTCTATGCACGATGATTTACGTAGAAGCCACGCAAGCAAAGATCTTAAATTTCACTGAATCACCCTTTCTTTATACAGGAATATTTGGCGCTTTTTTTTTTTTGCAAACGCCCACCTCAAATAAAGCTGGACTACTCTTCATTGGACGATCCAAAAGCCTGCTTATTTCTTCCTGTCCTAAACTTCCCTGTGCCACTCTTTACATCCTTCGATTAGGCGGCCAAGCGCACGGATAACGGTTTGATATATTACTGCTTCGTATTTCGTGTTCGATTTCGACCGTACGAAAATAGATAATTGGCGAACACAATCCTAACTTCTTTCGTTCCAGCAGCGCCTGATCTTAGAGCGCAGTTCACGATATGTCCTGCAGGGTGCAATTTGGGTTTCAAAACAGAGGTCACGGAACGCTGGCCGTTGCTTCATCCAGAGCTATCTCACTGTGAAGGGAATTTTGCAATAACTTATTGTCGTTATCTCCATTTAGTTGAAGAGCATATAGAAAAATTACCTTGTCTGAAACGTTATGTTTTAAAAGTTTCCAAAGTAAGCTGAACCAATGAATGTATCTTACAGAACGAGCTAAAACTATTACGGCTGAGGGAAAAATGCAGATTTTAAAAACGTGCAAAACCAACAATTAGACAATATTTTCAACGTTGTTTGTTGCATTAAAATAATAGAAAAAATAAAAGAATTCTAATTAATTCATCAGTTAATGTTTGATATCCATTAGCTTCCTCAATATTTTTATCAAGAATATAACAACACTTGGTATGAAGTGTGCTCTGTTTGCAGATGACGAAGTGTTTTAACTAGCAGATGCAATTTTTACTCAGCCATAACTGATACTGAATATATTTTAAGCAGGGTGTCGGAATTGTGATATCAAACTAGATTGATTGCTCATGAAGATAAAACTAAATTAATATTATTCACTTCATGCTTTCTCCCTGAGTTACCTTTTGTTTATTTCAATTATAAAAAAATAGGAAATGTGTTTCAAATACGATGTCTTGGTGTAATTCTTCATGACATTCTGAGCTTTAAAATTCACATTGAAGAAGTGGGTAGAAAGCCCAGTCGAATTCTTGGTATAATACATGCATATTTATTAATCGTTAACTCATTCTTTGTTCGTTCTAACTATTATCATCTGGGGGTAGCCCTTCATTGCTGCATCTGTAAAATAGAAGTAATACTGCATAAAACTCTCAGCCTTATACTCCATATGTTAAACGAGATAGAAATAATATGCACTTGATAAATTGTAGTGATATATTATACTTTACAAATGATGCAAATTCAAGGCGTGTACCACTTTATTCTACCACTTTAAATAATCATCCCCAACTCTTTCGAAACTATCACAGTGCACTCATTTCTCCAACAAAATTTTTAAACGAGACGCTCCATTCTAAATCTCCCAAACGGGCGTGTTAATCAACTGTTCAACGGCGTATCTTGTTCAAAGAATACCAACTCGCTTATTAGCTCCGGTATGGTATCTAATAATGGTGTTTTAAACAAGGTGTTTAAAAATTGCGTGATGTAATTTGACTAATATAACTTTTACTTGTTATTATTATTAAAACTTAACACCGGGCCTCCACCGACAGGTAGTACAACCCAAATGAAGCAAATGAAGCCCGAAACGCTGCTAAAGAAAATCCAACTAAAAGCCATTTACAGCTAACTTCAACGGCTGCAGGCCAACACGACCTGAAGCCGATGCCAGCAATGAATTCCAAACCCCAACAGACCAGGGCACAAAGCACTGACTGAACTGACGAGTTCTGCATCTAACACTCTCTAAAGTGAAAGAGTGCGCGTCAACCGCAGCACGTGTAATCCTCCTTGAGACATTGAGGGCTGGGAGAGATGAATACAACCAATGTCTTTCGTTGTTGTAAACCTTATAAAACATACAGAGTCCAGCAACTTCTCTCCTATGGGACAAGTTCACCAGATCATTTTCGGAGTACAGCCTGCTGGCTGAACTAACAAGTCGGTCCAGCAGGCGCAAGTGACTGTCAGCAGCTGAAGCCCACACCGGTGAGCAATATTCCAACACAGGCAGCAAGAAAGCATAAAAGCACTTGCGGATAACCTCCCAGTTACCAAGCACAGAATTCACCTTACGCAGGAGCCCGATCTTACTGGAAGCACGTGACACCAGTCGCCTAATATGCGGCTCAAAGGTAAGCTTCTTATCAAAGACAACACCGAGAATCTCCAAGGAGCTAGACTCCTGAAGCCAAGTGTCATCTATCTTCAGATGTGGATGCTGCGGTAAAGGTGTCCGAGACCGACTGACAATCATAGACTGGGTCTTACTAGCTTTCAGCTTCATACTCCAGGTGCAGCACAATGCACTAATGTGCTACAGATTCCTATTCAGAGACTCGGCAACATCATGACGTATGCTGGAGGCAGCTATATAACTGCCATCAAAGTAGAATCGTCGGCATAGTTGATCATCGTGTTCTCTAGCGAGTAGATCATGTCACTAGTATATAGAACGAATAGCAGAGGGCCAAGTACGCTACCCTGAGAGATGCCAGACTCCACTACGACGGATGCACTCCGTGTTAATTGAAATGTTTTCGAAATTTGTATTGTAATATACATCTGTGTGTAATAAACCTATCAAGCCAATCGCATACACTGTGCTTGCTCATTCCCCCTCAGGCCACAACTTTACTATATTTATTGTTCTGGAAAACAATGACAAGCAATAAGGCAGCTTGCACCAATATCCAGATGCATTTTTTCCAATACATGATTCTTTGAAGAGATGGCAAACATTCTGCATGTACTTCAAATAGAAACTTTGGCATATGATACAGCAATCACGCATCTCTGTTTCCTTGCAACATAATCTGCTCGTCTCCCATCAGTGTTGCTATCAGTGACCGTGTATACCGTCAACTTGATCTATATCTATTTTCCGCATGCCTTTCACTCTATACTTACTGTAAAGATTTCCAGCAATTTGTCATGTAGTGTGCTTTAAAGACGTTTGGATTTAAATTCCCCTGCACTAAAGGTCTACCTTCTTTCAGAATAATCGACAGTATTAATTTTATTGACCTAAGAGGACTGTAAATTAGTCTTACAATTCTGGAAATTATAAAAACAGCAAATAGTTGTATGGAAAACATATTGTTCGAAGCTCATTTCTATGGATACTTGTCTACGCCTGATATATAAAAGCTCATTATCTGATGCGATGCACTTTGTATGCACTAATATTATTCTAATATTTTTGAACTCGATAGTGGCATAGTAACCTTGGGCCATACTACTATGTTGTTCTTTTTTTCTTATTCTGATGGCCGCCTAGTGACCTGCTAGGAGAGTACGTTTTTTACTATTTATTTTTACCTCACCACCTTTATGGTAACCCCTGTGTATCATCAATTTGATGTGCTTTTGGAGCTTGCTACCAACTGGTCCCGTATGACGGTTATCTGATACAGATGCACTACCCTGGAGAAAGAAATACGCTCAACGATCCACATAAATTTATGATAATCATGGATTCTCATCAGCTGAGCAAACACGAATTTGCTTATCGTGACGGGAGAGAGAGGTGGGGCGTCATTGGGCCTCTCTGCGCATGCACGATTCGGGGCCTCAAAACAAACAGAAAAGGTCCGAGGATTGCCCAGGTCCATCATCCAGTTAACAAACAACTTTCAACGCACTGTGTTCCACGGCCTGGCTGCAGGTAAATTTATGGCTTTTGTTTCGACTCGCTTTGTTTGCAATTTGTGGTCTTAATTTCTAGGTGTGACCAACAACACGTAGCAAAGCTGTTTGTTTTTGACTCCTGGATTAAATTTTCATTTGTGACCAAGCACATGTACGTAGAACACGAGCTTGCGAGTGTTTATAATGAATGGTTTTAACTTCAAAGTGTAACCGAGCGCAAGTAATACACTGCGACCCACGGTATTAGTCCAATTTAATTTTTCTGTAGAACTATTTATAATTTCCTGTTAATATAAGTTCATATTTCTATTGTATGTCGTAGAGTAATCATGTACAATGTTCATAATTCTATTATTCGAGGAATTGTTTGCTTGATACCATTTAGAAAGTTTTATCTAATCCACCCTCTATTTCCTGAACCACGATATTAGTCTCAGGTATCAAAATTAACTAAATATGATGAATAAAACACCAATTAACTATCAGTTTATTTATTAAATACTAAATAATACTTCAAAAATACTTGGAACATATTGCAACAGCAAACAAAGCAAAATAAACAATAAGCTCATTTATTAATTTTACGTCCATTATATTTTATGACCTCAAAAATGCGGTCTTTAACGGAATGAGTCAATTTCTGAATAGTACTACCATCGATGGATCTTGCAGCGACTTGTATGGCCTCTCACAATTCTGCTTTTGAAGAAAACTGCTTACCCTCTGTATAAATTTTGCGCTTGATGATTGACCACAGATTTACAATTGGGTTCAAATTTGGAGAATTAGGTGGCCACACCATCAAATTCTGGTTTTTGAACCCCAAAGAAGCCAGGTATTCTTTTGTAGCTCTCGCTGAAAGCGAGGGTGCATTGTCTTGCATGAAAGCCAGCTTTTTGCGACGATCCAAAGTCTGGTCGTCAAGCCAAGGAACAAGACATTCATCGAGTAGGGCGCAATAATTAGCAGAATTAATTTTAACTCCTTCGCGGACCATTGTTGGACCTACAAGTTTATCATTCATAATCCCAGCCCACAACATAATACCACCACCGCCCTGATGGCGGCGAAACGATGGTGGAGCTTGCCCTCAAATTCGACCCAGACTTTAGACCATCCGTCTGTGCCATTGAGAGTCTCTCTGGTCTCATCTGTGAATAAAACACACTTCATATCCTGTTTCATATAAGACCTAGCTCACTCAACTCTCAGAAGCATGTGCCTTTGTGTCAATGGAGGCTTTGTTTTCGGGGGATTTCACATTTGCAATAGTCCCCAAGATTCGGTTTCGCGTAGTTTTAAACCTTCATTCCGACCAGAGTTCTCAAAAATTGTTTTACTTGTGGTTCCCGGCTTTTTGAAGACATCACATTTAATTTTTCTGATATCCTGCGTGTTCACAGCTTTTATTTTACATTTATCAGACCGTATCTTCCGATTGGAAGGATCCCTAAAAAAAAACGTTGAATTGTTCTAACATGGCAGCCTAAAACCCTACCAATAGACGCACATGCATGAGGTCTTCTTGGCCATTTCTTTGATAACTAGTGGACCCGTGCGTGAAAAATTCACGCAATAACCTATACGTTTGCCTAATGCATTTAGGCCGGTGCGGAATCTCCTCTTCTCTTATTTGCCTCTTAATTTTCTTCTTTTCTTCATTGGTCCTTTGTCGTGCTGTCATCCTTAGGTCTTCTATATAGACAGGCAGAAGTAACATCTTGAGTAAAACACTTCAACAAACTTAAACAAAATACCAGCTTATATACAATGTGTTCGCTCCGT
>LQNS02278157.1:8862447-8872876 GCA_001587735.2 Parhyale hawaiensis
TGCCGTAGATTCGATGTATGGAGAAGCTAATACTCGTACAAATCAGACTAAGCCTGCGATGTCTTCATTGTTGGAATTTCAACTGTCCCTGCTTAAGATACGTTTGCCATCTTCTGCACCCCGGCCTATTTGCTGCCTATCACTTTCAATGGAGCTTGAGAGGAGCACCAGAGCCTCCAACCTGGGCTAATTTTCGCCTATCTATTTCGTTAAGAGCGTGACACCAAACATATAAATATATATTTAATAATTTAATAATTAATTTAATATATATATAATAATAATTTGCTTCTGATCTAATTCTTCAATATGTACGCCATCTAGAACCAGAATATATATATTTATAAACGCACGACGGTCATTCTCAGTATTAGATTAGATGGTTTGCTTCTCTGCGTCTGTTAGATCCTTAGCGCGTCCCATTTTGAATATTATTTAAATGGACTAATAGCGTGGCCCACAGTATATCTGTTAAACAAAGGAATGTTCTTCAACCAACCTCTTCAGAATGTAAACAAATATTGCCAGATGAACTAAGCACACAGCGCTGCCATATGAAAACATAATTCTCGGCAGACAGAAGATTTTCAATCAAAAATCAATAAAGAAATTGTTGGACTAATACCGTGGGTCACAGTGTATCTATAATTTTGGCTTCAATCTAAATTTGTGACTAAACGTTCGTATAATATCAGTCACTAGGAAAAAACCTCAGCGGACGATTTCCAGTATAAAGGTTGCGGAATGACTGTGGTATTAAAGATGGCAGATAATGGTGATCTGCGTTTCCTTGTAATTCTCATCATTCATTTCCCTTAGGTATCGATTAACAGTGTGAAATTCAGGTAAACTAGACTATAATGAAATGAAAAACTAGTGTCTAACTACTGAATGGTTCAAATCCCATGAAAAACTATTCTAGTACCTCAATTTAATCCGAAAACCTGACTACCCTACATAAATAACAAACTGTTTCAAGACGCTGAAGAAGATCTTTCTATAAATTCCATTCTCTCGGTCAACTTAGAGGAGCGGCTAAGTTTTTCATAATTTCTTGAGCTTCAATAAGCTCCTCTACATCCTGCGTTCACGAGATAGTGTAAGAAATCGTGGCCTCTTCGAAGCTGCACCCCTGATGGCACTGCCTTGTTAGAACAAAATACAAAGGTGATGTAATAAGAAAAAATACGTTGCCCGGCTGTCATTGCCACATAATTGCAGCCATGATTCCAAGGATGTTATCTGAACAAATGATCATAAGCGAGATCAAATCCTTGCAGCTGAGTCTTGCTTATCTCTTCATCTGCACGCTTTTCTGATCTCGATTTTACGATCGCTTTGAAGGGATTTTATTCATTGCAATAAGAGGGACAAAGAATTGGGTAGGTGAGTAATTGGAAGACTCCTTCAACGTTCTGTAACACTATTCAATGCAGTAATTACCTCCGCCAATGAGGTTATGTTTTCGTCGTGTTTGTCTATTTGTTTGTCTGTCTCTCTGTCTGTCACCAAAATAACACAAAAAGTTCTGAACCGATTTGGACAAAATTTACAGGGATTGTTAGGTATGCTATGAGGAACAGATGAGTAACTTTTGGTGAAGATATATCCATCCATTTGTTTGTTTGTGTGTTTGTCTGCCTCATTTTTCTCAATGCCTTCACTCAAAAAGGTATGAATGGAGTTTTATGAAATTAACGTGAGTTGTTAGGTATTTAACAAAGAGTAAATGACCATAATTTGGTAAGGATCCGTTTGTTCGTTTGTCACTGTTTTTAATTTTTTGCTTGTTAGCACAATAACTAAAAAAATAATGAATGGATCTTTATAAAATTTATAGGGGTTGTTAGTAACGTCGAAAGCCATAAATGATCAAATTTTAGTGCAGATCAGTTTGTTCGTTTGTATGTTTAACTCATGTTCGTCATAACGTTTGTTAGCAGTATAACTCAAAAAGTTATGAACGGATCTTCAAGAAAATTACACAAACTGTTTTTACTATGAAAAGACACAAATGATTAGATTTTGGAGTTCATATAAAGAAAATTATGGTTTCAGAGCCAATTTGAATTTTTTGGCTACCGTTGCCTCGCTTTGCGAAGGTATGCGCTCTCAGAGTGCTCTAGTGTTTCTAATAAATACATAGCTCTGTATCCAAGATACTCAAGTGTGGCACATAACTCGGACTTGGATAATTTGATCCTCAAAAGCAAATTTCTTCTGTTAAAAGAAGAACTCAAAATAAGTGGGGAAAATAATTTGCTGCCAATAAATCGTCGTGGTCTTTACGCGCCTGCTGACAGCTCAAGAATATCTTACCAGTTGCCTCGATAATTAACAAAATAAGAGTATCAGCTGAAGTTTGGATGAAGTAAATCTCAGAAGAGAGTACACATCACGATGGAAGAAATTGTTTAGAGAAGCCGTATGCATCTACATCGAGTGGACTTCAACGTAGTCAAAGAAAGCATGGAATTCAGATATACTGTTCGAGTGCCATCATCTGCAACCTAGAATATTTTCTACCTATCAATTTTCTATGAAGCTTAGCAGGATGGCCACTGTCTTCAAGCAGATGAATACACTGTTGAAACCAGGAAGTCCAGAGCAAATTTTTGCCTATCTATTTCGTTAAGAGGGAAGCATCACCCAAGCGCATTTTCATATGAATGACTATTGGAAGCCATCATTATCAAATTAGCTAGTGTACCATTCGAGTGTCGAGGCAGAGAGAGAAAAGGTGAGGGTCATAATACATTAAGCCCAATTTAAAACTGTAATTCATGATAAAACAGATTACATGTATTCGTTTGAAGAAGGTTGCTTACGGATAAGTTCAGGACAATTCTAGAGTCCCTAAGTAATTGATCAAATCCAGACAGGGACAGCTCATTGCTTAGTGTGCAGTAATGATCACATGTCGCAATCAAACAGGCACATTTTTAGGCTTTCCTTCTCAAGGAATTTTTACGCATGCTTTTTGTTAGCTAAAGTTCAGTTATACTTCACTGTAGAATACTAAAAAATATGCCTTCTAACGAGCTACTGCATATATATTCTCCTAGGATCTGCCATAAGGAGGCATTGTGGTTCATTACCGCTGACATTGCAGCATTTAAGTTACTAATAGTCAAGGTGAAAATTAAGATGTACATGGAATACTGTACTGGAGAGGCCTTTTCACAAATAGTCACTTGAATGTGTTTGCTCAGCTACCGTAAAACTGGGTGACTTCGGACCACGGGGTGACTTCGGACAAAAACAGGTAAAACGGAACTTACTGCAGCGACAGGAAAAGTATAAAAAACTAGAAGGAAACTTCTACAGTCTAATAGAGGTTGATATCTCTGTAGTATATCACTAGGCCCACACCCAAACTCAACTAGCATAAACACGGAAAAGAATACGTTTTGTAAACAAAACAAACCAAAATACCCCAGCAAACAAAATGTATTCCTTTTGGTGTTTATGCTACTCGAGTTTGAGTGTGTCCTAGTGATATAATACAGAAATTTCAACCTTTATTACACTGTAGAAGTTTCCTTCTAACTTTTGATACTTTTCCTGTCACTGCAGTAAGTACCTTTTTACCTGTCTTTGTCCGAAGTCACCCCAGCATCCGAAGTCACCCCATTTTACGGTATAGTCAAACCAGCGTTAGCAGTCATTAACGGGATGGGGGGTCAATTAAACACAGCAGTGCCAAATCTAATCTATTAACTAATGTACTTTGAGTATTCGAATGTAAATATAATTTTATCGATTGAGACAAGTTATGCCACGCGCTTAAGTGAGATTTGGCCAAGTTGCTTTGCGTTCTTGGCCACGCCCATCGGACTTCTTACGCTGGTCTGACTATAGTCATCTGCATGTTTTGATTTACTCATTTGGGCACAACTGCGTGCAGTAGGTACCAAAACCTTTGCGCAATGAGATTTGATATGAGTTAGCACCGCCACATTTCGCTGTACTGGCCAAGGAAGTTTTTTGTGCTTCTGTTGCTACTCTCTTCCCATCAACCACATGCTCTCAGCCATCCCTTCCCACCAATAAGAAGCTTTCAGCCGTTCCAGCAGCCAATCATCGCTCCAGCCAGATTTCAGCCATGCCGGAAAAAACAGCTCCAGATCTTCGCAGCCGTTGCTACCTTCTTCTTATAAGCTCTTTGCTTTTGCTGCAATGTTAGCCGTTAAGTCAGCTGGCTAGGCAAATGTCCCTCGTAAACTTACTGATATCTCTTCAAATTTGTAGTGAATTAAAACCATGAAAGCTGTGCATTTATCTGCTGTTTCAGCAACTTATTGTTACTTTCGCCTATTAGCTGAACAGCATGTTTTAAAAAAAGAATATTTGGGCAAGAATTAGCCTCTAAAAGAGTAGCGTGCCTTTTATGGACGCTTTAAATAGCGTTATTCATACGAGCAGGAAGTTTGATTAGGTTCTTAATCTACAATAATGAAAACCGTTGGGTATTTGTTTGTTTTCTGTCAAGCCAAGACCTGAAATAATCTAAAGGGCAAAAATAGCGTAGGTTGTAGACGACGGTAAAAGTTTACGGCAACCTTATACTTCAATGCACTTCTTGCATTACTAAAGTTAAAATTAAAGTACTGAAGAGATTTAAAGCTTCCTGCGAATTCTCATGCATCGTGATTCTTAGTTTCTTGTAATAGATATTTTCGTAGCATCATTTATTCTTCCAATTTAATTTCATTTTCCGACGATACAGCTATATGATATCCTGTATATATGACACCGAGTCGAAGTTAATATTTTGATTGATGATTGTTTGCAAAAATCAATTGATTTTTCTTCATGCCAGAGAAATAATAGCAGGGTTTTGCTACTAGGTAGGTGTGAAGCCGAAGACTCTATGTTCCTTTAAGATGGCTGTTGCATTAACGAAAATGTGGCAATAAAGAAATATTACCAATTCTTCGACTTCATTTTTGATGGCCGGGTATACTCGTGAGTAAATAATAAACAAATGGTGCAGAAAAGATGACCGTTCGATTAAGGTATAGTGGGGCAGCTTCAGTAGCGAACTGAGACAAATCTTTGTCCTCTGGGACACAGTCACAGCCCTTAAACTTCTTACATTTATAGAGCGTCCCCTTTTATCACCAGATTTGCTTAGAACTGGAAACTTGGCTAATTTTCCCACGAGAAATACTCCCAGGATGTCGTTCCAGTCACCCGACATCTCACTACAGCAAACTTCCCATATTGGACATCTGCACACACTCCAATGTGGCCAAGTTTCTGTGTTCACTGCAGCTCTATATATTCAAATCGGATTCTATCTTCGTGCAGTGAATTGGAAATGGAAGAGACGCTTTCTCGTGCGTGAAATGAGTTCCTAATTTGTATGATATACAAACCCTGTAAATACCTAAAGTGGAGACTGTACATGCGCGAAGGCAAATGTTAATCACATGGACTCTGAGTAAGTTAATGCAGTGAAATCTTGATTAGGCAAAGCGGCATTGTTATCTTTGCCATACAATGAAACCATAAAGCCAGCTGATTGATCAACAGGTGTCTTTCTCTTATTCCATTGTTTGAGTGCGGTAATGATAATGCTGAACTAGAGTTAATTTTAATGTTTTTCATGCATGTCATCTTAGATGTGACAGACTCCAATAGTGACGTTTTCATTTTGTGTTCTTCTACCTTATTGGCTCCAGAACTGCTACTAAAGTCATCCTTTCACATTATGCAATAGTGTTGTTAGCCGATTCCCAAGATCTTAATGAAAACAACGTTGGAAATTATCAAATCAGGTAATGTGCACCATTATATTTATTTCAGAGCTATATTCGCTTCAAGTGTAGAAATTGTATAATACTATAATTCCTGCATGTTCTTTTATAACAGGGGCTTTGGACACTTCTCAAACATAAGCGCATTGCTACTGCAATCAGCAAGATATTTCAGTATCCCTAGTAATTTTTTAATGCCTTCGAGGTGCATTGAAATCTGAAGATTCTCTATTATTTTTTCAATTATCATTAAATATGCCTAAACTCTTCTGTCTATAAGGGTATCGGAAGCTGGAAAAATTTTAAAGGTGGTATGATTACGGTGCGTGCATTTGAAGCACTTTTTTCTAACGAAGTCGCGCATCCCTTATTGATCATATATGTGTTTTTCGGCACCAAAGCTCCAGAGCTGTGGACATGGATTTACTTCCCCTACCATAGCACCCATCCGCACATTTGTTGCCCCAGTTTCTCCTCGACTTCAACTCTTCCAGATCCGACTGACCTCCGCGCTTTGTTCGGAACTGTTGACATTCAAGCGTTAGTTATTCACGGCCCCATTGATCAACGAGAAGTCTTGGATCTTTTCTCTTTGAGAGCCTCTCCTGGCGCACACAATACAACTCAAACATCTCATTCAACTGCCAGGAAGTTTTACCGCGGATCTATTGTGATTATTGTTTGGTTTGCTTATAAACTTTAAGTTGAGCTAATGGTCCGTGGCTCAATTAGCCTGAATTGTATCCTGGCTGCAGCATGCCTGCTCACGATTCACCGTTTGCTGCAGTAACCACCGCAATGAAGAGGCTTCTTGCATCACTGCCTTTTGTGGACTGCGCAAATATGGAGCTCCCTGTCGCCTCGCATCAAACACTCCGTCATGGGCCATCTCCAAATTGGCATGCATGGGAAAGCTTCTATGCTGATAATGATTCGACAGCAGAGGCGTTGTTCTTCCTGCACGTCAGCTGATAAGACAAGTAAGATTGTTTCAGCTGCCAGTTCGTGGGATGCTTTTGAATCTTTATTTTTTACTGAGCCTTTCCCTACTCAAATTCGACTTGCGGTTGTATAAATAGTCACACAGAAAATACTCTAAACAGGTCGTCATAATTCTGCAGGAAATTCAGATACAAATGACTTATTAGAACTTTGAAACGTTTGAGAAAATATGTGATTTTTCTTTCTTTCCCCGCAGAAAACATTGAAAAACACAACTTAATGTACTATATAATGGAATTCGTAATGATATCTTCTAAAGATTTTATTAGTTGTGAAGAGGTAAATTAGTAACCCCTATGTCTGAATAAAAAATGAATATTTTGTAAAAAGTACATAGTGATTTCCTAACAGTTCAGGTAGGACTATTAATGTATAATTTCATTTCATGTTGCTTTCTATAATTACAATACTGTTTCTCGGCTAACTGATTGGGGATAGATAGGAAGATTAACTTTCAATGCGTGCTAGTGGTTTCATATTGTCTAAAAATTTTTTTACTTGACTAACACCTGTGAGAAAAGTTATCGTGAATTACTTAAGTACATATTATTCAAGAAAATGAGTAAACTGTGTCAGTTCGTAAACAAACTCTATTGTACAAAAATAGAATTACATGTCAGTAGTAAAATGGTCCTCTTAATTATTTAAACACATTGAAGTACCAGTAGTCTACTAGTTTCTAGCAGATTCTTACAGCAATGACTGTTCTATATCGCAATAGAGAGATGAACGAGAGAAGCAGTTTGCAGTACACATAAACAAGCTCTGCTAAATATCGCCTGGCATAGGCCTACTCTCCAGTTCCATTCGTTACATCAAACATCAGATCATTTTAGAACTTATACTCGTACATTCGATTTGGATTGACTACAAAATTATAAAATTATTGCTGAGGGATGTCGCTACACAATAATTTCGTTAACGCTGTATGTTTGCATTGACTGCTACCGCTCCTTATTGAATGTATCACAATTTAAAGATCATGTATGCATTTACTATAAATGGTTGCTACCATGGTACTACTGACTGATACTTTCTGAAAAGTCGAAAGTCGAACTAATTGCACTTACAATTATTCATGTCAATTCAAAAACTTTTGTTCATTGAAATTATGATTGCCCATCATCTCCAAGTTTATCTTAAGCCAACATATATGATTTGTACAATTTTTTTATACGGAAAAAGAGTGTATAAGTGTATTACCGAATTAATTTTTTCCAACGGATCTGAAAAACAGGCTAACTTGATCTCCTTTGCAATATTCAGAACCTCCCTGAATTACACAATTCATTTCCAATTTCTGCCTTGGCTTTGCCATATTTTTGCTCTTCTATATCATAGATGGTCCCATAGATACGATGTCGTTGCAGGTACAGTGCCTTTACCTCATGTTTTTCCGAGCAAGTTATTATAAATAAAGCTCTGCTTTAAAGCTAACCTCACTAGTCACGGTTTGTATTAATCAAGGATCTTCATTCTTCCTTTTTAAAAAAACGCCACTCTAGATTTGAAGAAACGGACCGCAGGTCCTTCTCAACAAATGATCTCGCAGGAAATTTCTCCCAAGAGCAACTGATTTGTAAAAATTTACATTTTTTTTCTTTCGGCAGGCCACCTCGACACTGCCGTGGAATCAGGACGAGATTATTACGAGAGTGACTGGACAGCTTCTATGTGATTTAGATGTCATTTGAAGGCTGACTTTTGTGTCTCACTCATGATAAAGGTAATTTTATGGACTTAAATTGCAATCACAAGTGGCTAAAAGCCCTCTAAAAATGTTGCAATTGTCTGGGTAATTGTTTGTCATGGTTTTATTATGCGGATATTATCCTCTAGAGACGATGATGAGTCGCTCATTACCATCAGCCTCTCCCCTCTCTGAAAGGGGAATCGCGTTCACGCTTCACTACGCTCCCATTGGAAAGTGAAGCTATTGCGTCGCTGGCTGCACCGGGGCCGTTGTTGACGATGCCAGCAGAAAAGAAATAAAAAAAATATAGCCAAGTTTTTCTGGACTGGGGCACGGGTTCTATAGATCTTTTTGCACTCCTTTTCAGAGGTGGAGCACATGCTGTATGTGCAGTCTGTGCCACTCTGTATTAAGTCGGAGCACAGGCTGTATGTCTATTTTCTTCAGAAGAGTTTTGACCCCCTTCAAGAAGTTCTTTCAAAGGCTACAAGTGCATAATGTTTATGAAACTTTTTACGCCTCTTGTATAGAGTTGGTGCACGGGTTGCGTATGCTTGCCTGTCATTATATAAGAGCCGTTGCAACTTTTTTCTGAATCGGAGTGCAGGCTGCAGATACATGTTGTTCAGAAGGGTTTTCACGACCCTTTTCTACACGAGCTAAAGCACATGCAGCACATTACTAGCATCTTTTTGCACCTTTTGGATCATATATGGTACATGCTGTAATGATATTTTTGCACGTCATTTCTGCATGGGTAAGAGCACATGTTATATATTTTTTAATCATTTTTTACGTAATTATTCGGAATTAGAGCATGTGTTGCGTACTGTAATGCAGTTTTTACGCCCTTCCCTAAGTTGAAGCAGAGACTGCGCTTCATAAGTGCTCTTAATTAGACCTCTTCATTGCAATTTGCGGGTTTCGCAGCAGCATTTGTTTCAAAGCATGTAGATATATCTTTAATAATTTTGTTTCTAATATTATAAGCATTTATCTGTTTGGAATCGCTGCGCTGCCTTAAAATTCTTTAGAAAAGGACGATAGCTGAGCTTAAGCGATACCGTATAAGGGAACACACCAGAAAGCGTCATAAAGGTTGCAAGTAACTATACCGCTGCATCGCTAGGGCAGCATTTATACATCGAGGATAGACAGGAAGAACCATACTATGCCAATCTCGTTTTGTTTGTAGCTACTTATACTGATGCATCTGCCTACCATAGTTACTATAGCAGCAAGCGATTTAAGTACACCACGAATGTTTAAGTACTGCTAGTGTGAATTTAGTGTATGAGCCTACATAGCATGGACGTGCAGATAAGGAAAATTTCGTTATAGAACATGATATTGGTTATTATTTTAAGAATTCTCTCTCTGATTTTTTTGCCTGGTGAAATCAGTCAATCCTTTTGTATCACATTAGCAACGCAATTGTCAACAATGTCTTTATAATTAGCGAAATAATGGGACACCTACGTAAAACAATGTGTGTTCTTGACATTCAAACCAGTATTTCCCTAAGGGGGTGTACGGACTGCTAAGGAGGGAACAAAATAGCTTTATTAATCGCACAAGCTAGTACAATTTGATTTCATGGCATAGCTGTAAGCATCTACATTTCATTAGCATATATATAAGAAATACAAGAAACTCTTTTACCGTTTAAGCTGTGCAACAACCATTTTAACGAAGTTTTGCTTGGCGAAGTATGAAAAAAACTATGAACAACTGCTCTTAACAGCCTCTCCCTCTAGTCAGTACCCATCCATGTTTCTTCAGACCTTAAGGCACCACAATGCCCCCTTGCAGGCCCAGGAGTGCCTGCAAAGCTATTTTCCCAGCTGATTTTCTATGTCCCAAGGACCAGGCACAAATCTAATCCCTGTTGTGCTTGGATTTCATAGGCAATAAAATTAATTCGAAACTTTCCTCGTGTTACACTTCATAGTCGGCAAAGAGAAGACCGACT
>LQNS02278157.1:8904577-8931189 GCA_001587735.2 Parhyale hawaiensis
CATCTCCAGTTTTCCAATATTAGGGAAGCAAGTAGAGCGCCTCCGTCCATTTCATCCTTCACACAGTCCTTGCGGTCGCTACTGCTCCTTAATAATTCACTTTGATATCCAACAATAACCACAAGAGCCACATGCGACCTCATTTTATGTGGTCTCTTAGCACTTTACGAGCCCGGGAAGAATTAGATTGTCTACTTCGTCAAGAAACTGCTGACAAGACCTTGCATCGACGTGAACGCTAAGACTTAAATGCTCGTACCTTGAAACTGCTGCTTACCAGGCAACTTAAAATTGGCTAAACTGGTTAATTTTATGATGAAACTGGTGGCACGCTCGAAGAGATATCTGCATGCGAAGAATTATGATTAAAACACTTGAAAATTTAAATTAAAAACCTTTTCAGTAGATGCTGAATTACTTTATATCATTCTATCTTGAGTCTGCAACCTTCACTAGAACGATACAACAATGCACTTACGTATTTTCAATTAGCCAGTTCCTGGCAGTTAGCCTTGTCAAGTAATTAAGGACTCAATTTCAAGTTGTTTAATAAATTTTAATTGCAGTAGAGACAGTGAGAAGATTGTACCAAGGTACCTTTGTGAGAGTATGTTATTGATGAATTGGAAACAACAGCTATATCTTTATGTATCTACACAAGTAAGATGCTTGCTGTTCATTTAGGCAACACGCTCTGTATCACAACGTATGTGAGCTTTGAAATGTACGAGTCACCTATAAAATTTCCCTATCAAAACATCACTTTGGACATTGAGTAACACGTCGTCGTAGCTCAGATTGATCTCGAGGATTCCATGCATGGGAACATCCTTGTCTTCTTCATCACAATCTCATCGCTTGCTGGAACTGCCGATCGTAACATTTGCAGGGCCTCCGAACACAGCACTTCGCTGTAACTGTCACCTTTGGTGTAAGGGAAATCTCAATTGACGTTCCCGCTCGTACTTTGAGACGCTAACGAAGTGCAATACCAGATTCAACTTATGAGAAGGCATTCAGTACCTTGGAGTTGTGACAAAATGCAGGCAGATTAAATATATAAAGCTAACGAAGGTCGGTCAGCGATTGGTCTAAGATAGCACTTGAACTTCTTTCAGAGTTAAGGTGCCTAGTGTTGTAGCCTTAACCAGGATGATCCAGATTAGGATGAGAGAACAGTGTTGTGTGATTGGAGGGATAAAAAAGAACTACCACTTTAAATGGATAATATTTTCTGTTAATAAATTAAATATTATTTCTACTCAACGAAGCATTTTGGCTTAATTTGGGTGCGCGAGTTTTTATGCTGACAGCATAGCTGAATTTTTCGTACTGATCTATACCTCCGTCAAGGAGGTTATGTTTGTCGAGTTTGTCTCTTTGTCTTTCTGGCTGTCGGTTTGTGTGTCACCATGGTAGCTCAAAAAGTTATGGACGGTTTTTTATAAAATCTACAGTGATCGTTTGGCATGTTAAGAGTAACAGATGATCAACTTTTGCCGAAGATCGGTCCAACCTTTGTCTGATTGCATTCCCCTTTTTTTGCTCGTAGCATAGCTAAAAAATGAAAGACGGATAATATTAAATTTCAGGAATTGCTATGTTTGTTACTAGGAGCAACTGAGCAATTTTTAGTTGATCTGTTTGTTCGTTTATTTCTCTCTATATTTGTCGAATGTTTGTCACTAACGTAACTCAGAAACTTAAGAACGGATCTTCATGAAATTTGTAGAAAATGTTAAAAATGTTAAACGACACTAATCACCAAATTTTGGTGATGATCGGTTTGTCCGTTTGTGTATTTGACTAATATTTGTCAAAACATAACTCAAACCGTTACAGACGGATATTGATTAAATTTGTAGGAATTGTTAGACTTGTTTAAAGGCACAACTGACCATATTTTGGCTATGATTGGTTTGTCCGTTGGTAGGATTGAGTAATGTTTATCAAGCTGTTTGTCAAAATATAACTCAAAAAAGTTAGGAATGGATCTGCATGAAAATTTCAGAAGCTGTTATTGCTATTAAGAAGCACAAATGATCATATTTTGATGCCCATCAACAGGAAATCATAGTTTCAGGACAAATTTGAATTATTCGTTAACATTGCCTAGCTTGGCGGAGGTATGCTCTCTCAGAATGCTCTAATTAATGTATACAAACCATAAATTATGGCACCCTTTCACACAAGCACTTTTTGCCTTCATGTACGCAAGAGCGACACTAATGTGAAGGAAAATCTTGAGGCTATGCAACGGTAGACGATCATTAGAGGCACGCAGGCCGGCATCAGTACCGGGTGAGTAATAAAGTGTCTGTTGAGCAATTATATGATTTCTCTTGTCATTTGTTATAAAAATGCTTCCAGCAGCAGCTTCATATATTTTGAAAAATTTGAAAGAAATTTACCTCTGAGGCTTATAAACTAAATGAAAGTTAGCGGCTTTCCTACTGATTCTCACGCTGGCAGACTGCTGCATATAGTTAAGAATGAATGTTCGAGGAATAGGTTGATTCAGTTTTTATCTGATTTAAAAAGAGATGTTTCGTGTTGCTGAAAATCCACCCTTTTTGTTCTGAAACCATCAAAAGTCAGGATTATAGTCAATAAATAATACTTAACTAGGCAATCGTTAAAAACTATGAATTATGCATGAAATTGAAAAGTGCTTACCATTGTATGAATGTGCTTTATATAGTGCACAGTAATAGAAATATCAATGCAGTCTCGGGATTTTATATTCATGTCCTATAATTATCTCTTTCAATCCTGCTGATATGAAGATTAACCTAAAGTGGTTCAAGAATCCTTAACTGTAGATTCTCATTTTTTCCACTGGAAATATTCTATATCGCAAACAACATTTTCATTATCCTTCATTGATTGTATATAGCTATCTGACATTCAATCTAATTAATTATCTAGTTAGCATTTGTCACGTTTGTAAGTCTAAAAACAATATGCATTTAGCAACTAGCATTTTCCTTTTTCCACATCTGCGCTGTTATACTACCATGAAGTTAGTGATAAAGCTTTGTCGGGATGAGTTTCTTTCATTTCACCCGGACATTATTGAGTAGTTAGAGTAATCATAAAAAACTAATCATGACAAAATGCTCGTGCCTTGTTTTGTAATACGACATGGTTGTGTTTGCTGCTTATATTCTGAAGAAAAAAAATGTAAGTTATATGAATTAACAGTTGAACGTAATCGAGATGAAATTTAAAATGCTCTCTCTCTGTAATCACAAGGGTTTGCTAACATCATTTAGAGCACGTGGTAATTGAAAAGGAATTTTTCACCCAATTAATAGTAATTTCATAGCGCTGCATAAACGTGCACAAGAATCCGGCAAAATGGAAAACGAATGAAGAGTTTTAGGAGAAAACCAGCTAAAAAAGGCTAGTGAAAAAAAATGCTTCCCTTCAATAACAGATTTTGTTAAATACAACGGTGAGCCGTCGACTAGCGGTTGGACTGAAAAGTAGGTTTCATCTGCAGCTTTACGGCTGAAAAATGTTGCAAAGTAGAGCATGAATTTACGTAAATTATGTATGAATTGATTTAAATTAAATTCCACAATCTTTAATGAAAAATTCTCCGCTGTTACCGAGCTGATCTTGATGTACCTTTTAAAAATTACAACAAACTTAGTCGATCCCCCGCTCTAACGTCGTTCCTACTTGTAAGTCTCGGTGCATTTAATAGCAATCACTCATAATTTTAACACGTTGCGATCCTACTGAACTTCCTTCTAGCACCTTACTGCCTCATGTTTAACTTTTCCATACTCCCGCTTACGTCGACCCAACTAGTAACCCTCAGCACATTTGATGGAGATCACTCGTATTTTCAGAGCGTTCTGATCCTGTTGAACCAGCCTCTCGCACCTTCCTTTTAGAGATCACTAACTTGGCTGGCCCTTGGAGCTTAGCCCTATCCAGCGCTCTGATTAATAACGATACATACTAAAATTTACAAGGTCTCCTTAGTTTGGATCTTATTTATGTTTGATTTCCCATAGCGATACATGCCGCTAAAGTCATCGTTAGACTATCACGCATAATAACATGTCTACCGTAAAACGAGGAGTTATCGATTTAATTTCACATAGTACGAGACACTGAACCTGAAATGTGACCCCACGCGAGGCTTTATCACAGTATGAATAATAAATGAGATGTTCTATAGAGATGTCAGTCCTCGCTTTTCTTACAACATGGCCATAAGAAGGACATAGATAACGAATAGAAGCTACGTTGTGGTCAGGATATATGTACTTACAACCCAAGTTCACTACCTGTCAGTAACAAGAGTGTAATTGAACTTGTTTTATATACGGATTGTCCAATGAAATGTATGAGGGTTAGTGTGCTTCTGGGTTCAGTGCATTGGTATAGTTCCAAACACTTGCCCAAAGTTCAGCACCCTTTTGTTACTTAATTAAAATTAAATTTTATTGGTGACATTGAAATACCATCAATGGCCATAATCAGGGCATGGCAAAGACATTATAGAATTAAAATGAACATAACTTCAGACATTTCTTAGTTTAAGTTATATTTGATAACCTTCAGGGTACGCATTCCTTTGAATTTGGCATTACGTTGTACTCTATTTTTGTTCTGCAATTATTCGTGTTTAGAATAGACGATGTTTTGGTTCTATCGCCTACAATGCAGTTTTTAAACACGATGTTTATATATGTGTATATAAACTCAGACTCTTAGAAGAAGAAACACTGAAAAGGAGTCTTGTATAAAATATGGAAATAATTGTCTAACTTCATAGCAAGGTAATGAAAGGTAAAGATAAAGTCAACTTGACCGTACCCCCAACTGGGAAGCCCGCATGCACTGGCTTGTGCTGCAGATATAAACCAACAGGCCCCAGAGGAGTATACGGCTGCAGTCGACCTCAGATGTCTAGAGCTATGGCGCCAGTGGCGGAAGACTCCATGAGACAAAATCTGCGACCCCCCAACCTTCCCCATTGCTGGGGAGGGTCAGTAACCCGCAGCAGTATGCAGACCGGATGCTGACCGATCACATCAAGCGCGCTAAGAAAATACCCAGCTGGGAACTGGGCACGAGCCAGCGATCTTGAGAGTCGAAGTAAGACGCTTTAAGATTGCAATCGAAGTAAATTTAATTTAAAGGCAAATTCCAGGGTTTGGTAAATATTAATAATGCATGCGTTTACCACGGTCGATTGCGTCAGAGAACTCAATGCGGCTCTATGAGCTCTAGTAAATATTCTACTTTAGCAAAGTATAAAAATCACATATACAATGTGTTTCTCTGTTAATCGTAGATTTTCAGGAGAGTACCCCAACTGCTTCATGTTGTGGCTGCAAGCGTTCAGAGCATTAGACTGCATCATAAAAGACACTAAATATAGAAGCGTCAGCAAATGATTCCTGATTTCAACAGGTATTCGGAAGAAAATACCTTGATAGGGAACAATATAATTTCGGAGTCAGAGTTGCGTACCAAGCTGTAGGAGCCTCAGAAAACTCGGGGAAAACGCTTAACCTAAAGTGTACAGGCTTACAATAAAGCGATATATTGTCGCAGGCCTACATGCATGAAGTACGTAAATGATATAACATTGGTGGCGGTTGAAAGCTATGCCAGCTAGCCTGACATAACCAGCTCAATTCAGTTGATTGAAAAAACAATGGTGGATTACAGTGTATAATTTGTTGTATTAGTCTACACTTGGGATAACGTCGTCCAACCTCTATCAAATATTTGCATTTAAAACCTAAGAATTTGCTTCAGATAACGGGCAGTTCACAAGCCATTAGTAAATAAATAACATCCTTCTTTCTTTTATGAGTGAAAAAATCAATTGCACTTCAACTGACAGCCAAGATTCGCTTCTCAGCAGATTGATTCTCCAACTCGTCTCCCTTCATAACCTTTACTTAACTTTCGGTGCTGTAGGTATGTCACTTCAAACTAGAATGAGCGCAACAGGTTTGCTCCTCCTGTCCCAACATTGCTGGAGTGAAGAAAGAGTCCTTGCTGCCCATGAAACCGCCTGCGGCCATAAAGTGAAGAGTTTCTAGCGTTGTCGTCACGGATCTCTACTCGATCGTGTTTGGATTATCGCACAGCTACTCATCTTTTTGGTCCCACTGCTACACTAACAAAGGAACTGCAGATAAAATACAATTAACAGAAGACAGTTATTCTACGAAAGTGAATATCAATGTCTGTAATAAGCGACCCAGTTCACGTTGTCGTGCCCAGACTGGAGCAGGGTACAGTTTATTAGATGTGAGGTCGTGTCCCTGCGCCGAGCTGTTGAAAGGCTAGAGTCGTAACGGGTGACTGTGGGAATGTGATCCTGGCTTTACACTTTTCAGATTTTTCCCAATTTTGAAGAGCTCTTCCTGGTTCACAGAATTGTGCTCCGGAGAGACAGTGAGTGTATCACACAGTGAGAGTGAGTCTGCTCCTTCCAGTGCTTTCCCGTTTTTTTTTTTGTGTATGTGTTTGTTCTCTTTCTGGGATGTATTCTCTCGAGAGACACTGAGCAAGTCCTCACGTACCAAATGATTCAAAATTCTTACCTTTTCCTCTTTCTTTTGAGCTTTTCCTGGTTCTTGGCTGTTTATTTTGTAAAGTCATAGAGAGTTTCATGCTAGCAAAATGAGAGGTAACAATTTTTCAGGATTTTTCCTATTTTTTGAGCATTTTGTGACACTTGTAGAGATGCTCTGGAGACCGCACACTATCAATGATACCTACATCTTGTATACCTACATCTTGTAAATCTGTCGTACAATTTTTAAGAATTCCCCTAAATCTAGAATTCAACATTCACAGCCTTATAGTAATGAACAAGGTTATACTGTAATGAAAAAGATTCTATTGAACAGTTTCAGTACATAAGTGCAACATGAATCACCCCAGGAGAACGCCTTATCAGAACAGTAGTTATTGAGACTGTTTTAAATATCATACCGAAATCACAGTCTTCAGTCCAGTTCTTGTTTATTGTTGAATAAATAATTAGCTGTTAAGGATGATGAGGTGCGGAAGCCAGCGATCTTCAAAAGAATCGCTTTCATAGCGGTCGCAAAATCTATGTAGTTACCTCATGTGTCAGCTCAGTCCTCCAATATTCCCTTGAATGTTAGTAAAGAAATAGGTAACTATAAATGCAACCCCCAGTATGATTTTTATAGTTTTATTATGCTCTCATGAGCATAACTTCTTGAAGTTTAATATTCTTCCAGTTTACAGTTCCATATTACATACTCTTTCGTTTATTGCGTGGATTCCATATGCGATATCCAATGTATAAATTGGAAAACGGTAATTCAGAATATAGAAAGAGTTAAGAAAAGTCTCGACTGTATTTTGCAATTTGAGCGAAAGTGATTAGCATCAAAGCACGAAGCCACACCCAACATAACGTAAGTGCGACGATACATAATTACTAACATATATTAGATACAATTACAATTGACATTTTGAGCAAGGGAGTCAGCCAGTAAAAAACTGGAGGTCCACGTTGATCGAGAGATAAATTAGTAACACACTTGCATTTAAAAGTAACGTAAACAACTTCCTCCAAGTAAATAAAAACTGTCGGTTTTCATTAAAGCTGAGTGCCAGAATGACCTCTTACGAAGCATACTTGCATCTTGTTTTTTAGCTGGAAACATTCAAGTTTGTCAGTTTATTATAAAAAGAATTGAAAAGGTATGAATTTGTTCCTCAAACGTAAATTTGTGTAATTTTAAACAAGCTTTCATGATACATTATATCTTCTTTTAACCACACTTTAAGGTGCTGCGGTTAATTACAATAAGATAATAGTAGTGTAATTTCTTAGCAATCACAAAAAATTATTCTATGAAACAAAAATTACACCTGCAGTGGTGTATACTGTCAGATCAAAAGACAGCGGAGTTGCTGCGGCAGATAAATTTACGATTCTCACCAGTATCAAGTAAAATGAAGTTGTAAAGAGAATAGCTTATGGAGTAGAATTATATAGTAGGTCTATTAATAGCTAATTACAAGAAGCATGGGTGGCACATAGCAAGGAATAGGCCCCGGTCGGGAGGTGACCCAGGATGAAGTGGTCTATCATTTGCCACCTCACCCACCCGACTCTCCAACCGAATGAAAATGCCCTACCCTACCAGGGGCATGTTCGGTTGGGCCCCAAAATTGAGCCTTCGGTGCCTGACTTGCCCGGAACTTCAGACAAAAGCTATGGCTTTGCCACTTAAATCGTGTCGCATGTGTTAAACCGTGCGCAGACGAGCGACATCTTCTCTGATTACGACGGAACAATATTGTGGGTAGATCCACCTTGCTGCGACATGTTACTGCACATGCAGCAGCGAAAGAAGCTTTCGGTTACAATGTTTTAGAGTAAAATAATTACAAGTTGCATAGAAATGGAAAATCTTGACTTTCTAATCTTATTATTCGCTTGTATGTATCCGCCAATTTTTATCCGAATACACTATACTCAGCGACAAAATAAACTAAAAATTAAGGCGAAAACAAACGCTCTAAAAAACATATTTACTGAGAAGCTGGTCTATATTAAGAAGGAACGTTTCGGTTCTTCGGCCATCATCAGCAATCCGAAATCTTAAAGCTCATAACCAGAAATTTGAAAAGTACGCTTCTGCTGTCTACCAACGTTCTAACCTAAATACAAATTAAGTTCGTACGTTTCACTTTGCAGGTGGAATCTCAACCATTAAAAGTAAAGTTTTAGGAAAATCGCTGGCTCTCTATGCCGTAGTAATAAATTGTTAACAGGGAAAGCTGGACTGAAAGTTACTTTGAATTGTCTGAACGCGATGAAAGAGATCGGCCTAGACCCATCCTCCTGAATTCGCTCCTCGAGGCAACTTTTTCGCCGAGTCTGAAGGAGCAGGAGTTGGAGAAATGTTACTCTTGGCAATTTTTGCTTCTCGTCTGCAGTGGGCTTCAGGAAAAATGCGATTAAGTTGAGCTTGATGAAAATACTATTTTAGGGAGGAAGATTGAGCTTTTGGAAGTTTCATGCTTAACCGATTCAGGGACAATGACTGGAACTCATTGGACAGGCAGAAGCCAGAGCACCTGTCTGACTTTCGAACAAATCAAGCCTTGAAGGCTTAATTTTCATACCGAATTGAATATTACAAATGCTTAACGGTTCTAAAATAAATAATTACTTCCAGTGGGACGTACCGAAATCCTATGGTTGATTAACGTTCTTACTTTCCAAATTCCAAATTAAAACTTATTAATTTGACCCATCGCAGCTTTTCTAACCTTACTCACCCCGGCTAAATTGACCACCGTCATCTAACCCTGACGAAGTTCGTCAATCCCAAAGCACGATATCTATCGCAAAGCGCATCGTTTAACCTAACCTACCCAATTAAGTTTAACCTATCGCACCTCACTTAAATTGACCAATCTTAAATTAGCTACACAGGTTTAAACAGGCAAACACAGAGGAGCACAGGCTCATGTATAGTTATGAAACCGTGAAGACTGTACTGTAATAAAGTTTCTTACTTTCTGCATCCAAACATGATTAGGTGTTATATTTCAACACTGTCTCAAAAAGATATAATTAACCACTTGAATGCGCAAGTCATGATTATCCATGTACCGTACTGTATTTTCCCATGCATGTACTCTCTTTCGAAATGCGCTCTGTTTCGTCTTCGAAGGAACATTGACCTCTGAATCACTAATGATTTCAACCTCCTTCTCAACAGCTACGTCATACCAGACTGTGTTATTAATTAACGAGGATTCATCGTCCTATTCTATTGCTACGAGAAAAAATCATTTGTAGCTCAGTAGCAGAGCCTAGTACTGATAGCTAGGGTTGAACTAAAGGGCAGACTTACTTCAGTCCTTTCATGGCCTACCCATTCATTCTGCACTGCGTGTTGTGTTCAAAATACTGCTTCATTTTCGAAGACTTACAACATTTTGCTGTACTGGTACTTTCTATAGTTCAGCTGAATGGTAGAACATTGGCTAATGTAGCATCAGAGCCACGATGTTAACTTCTTATCTCAAGAACTTACTATGACCATTTCAGAAATGCAACTTTCCGTCTGTATTTCTTTTTGAAACATCCGCATTAAGCGGTTAAAATTATGTTAACATAATCTAAAGCGGTAATAATAATAATTGCTCTTCGAGCTTCTTAATTGCTTATTTTCACTGGTGATATTTCAAATAGGGTCTCTAGTGCGCAGCGATCTATGAAGTACTGGTAATATATGTATTCGTCCATAATAAAAAGAAGGTGATGCTAGGGTGCAACAGCCACTGCATATAGTGCTCCATTTTCAAATAAACTCGTTTCTTTCTGTATGAATGAAGAAACATTAGCTACACTCCGCACTGGTCTATTTTACGCTTGCATTAATTTCTTTTAATACAGATAAAAACATCTGACAAGGCCTGCTGATATAGAGCCAGGAGTGGCCCATTTTATTCGTACGCTATTTTCTTGCAAATATCCATCAAAATAGATGTTGCTCAAGAGACTGTTCTATCTCAATTTCACTACAGACGGCGTAATGGGTAGTTATGGAGAGTATGAAGGCAGCGGCGATGGATCACAGTTGACAGCAACGCCTGCGATAGAGCCAAGCGTGAGAACAAATCCGATAAGAACGTCTAAATACACGCACAAAAATTGCATTTCAACCTCCAGAGTGTTCGTTTATTTTAAGGACGCATAAAGCTAGGCGTTGCTCCAGCTACTTCGGCATTGTGGCTTTTTTTTCTTATAAAAAAACAACTTCCGCTTTAAGAAACGACGTGGAGCTGCAAGCCATTGGCAGGGAGACTGGCCCTTCGTTTTCAGCTAAGTCTGCTGGAATATGAACTTTTGGGGGTCTTCGCTGGCGATTTCTGAATGGCATCTTCTGGAATATTCAACATTTCACGGCGCCATATGATTTTGTTTTTCCCACAATAAAAAATGATTTGTCATTTCATTCTAGAAGTGGTACCTATAGTGAGCATTATGATTCAGTCATATCTGTCCGTAGGAATAGCAATCACTGCTTGGTGCGTACAAGATGCACTATAAGAATTCTGGGCTGTCCCAGAAGCGAAAACCGTTAATCAGCTTTTGAGGAAGCGATAAGTTCTATTAAGGTAGAATATCTGTTGTGGAGCATAATTATATTTTAACCGCATCCATCCCTTACCTACAACCATCACTAATTCTACGCACCACATGTGGTATACCTGATGTATTTTGGGTTACAGTGGTAAACGACATAATCTGATTTTTCATATATAACTTAGCCATAGCCTATTCATTATAAAAAGGCAATTATATTGTAGAAGTCTTAAATATTGCCTTCCTGGCGCACGACGTTGTTTATTCCACTAAACGGCCTCTAAAAAAAATTACTCGGAATATTCGAAGCGCCACTCATATGAAAGTTATAGATTTTTTTAAATTTGTGGGATTCTCATTTAAGATGAACACGAATATATGCCAGATAGACCAGCGACGAGCGGTTACGTGCAGTGTGGAGATAATTCGCTGTTGGCTCTCTCATTGGTCACTTATAACTGCAACTCAACAGGCATTGAAGCTTACAAGATGGTGTACGTGCAGTGCATGGAATAATTTTAGCGTTTTCCTAAGATTGTAATTCAGTAGAAAATAACTTTTCTTCTTGCGTTGCTGTCTATTTTGTGCGTTGGATTTATCACTGTAGCTGCGATGTCGCTTACTGCGTACATTCTTGAAAATGTATCAGAGGTGAGAATTCTACGATTTTTTCTATGTAAATTATAAAGTAATCTGTATCACAAAAGTGAGACAGGTCACCGATACATGCTTGAAGTACTGTACATCCTGCAGGCCAAAGTGAGATTTCATTTGGCACATTCTGAAAAGAAACATCGAATAGAACCCAAGCGTTCTTTGAATAACTTTTCGTCCGTCAGACAAGGTTGTGTTTCCGTGACTTACATTAATTGCCTAACCAGAACTTATACGATTTTTCATTCATGGAAATTGCTCTGTCAGTGTTTTAACTACAGTACAAATAGAAGAACTTCTTCTTTCATAATTCTATGCACGGGTAGCAGTTAGAATCATTATTACTCAACCTTCTTACAAGGTATTTTCCGCTCAGTTTTGCATTGTCAGGCTTCGTAAAAATTGCTATTAATGCAAAAATACCTACTGAATTTAACTATAGAGTAAGTTTAATTATCTTTGTATCGTCAGCCTGCGCTAACATGTGCAGTAACGTCAGCGATGTCAGCAATTCTGCGATAAATCTTTAGTGATGTGATTCAGTTTCTCGCGTCGGGTTCTTACTCGATTACGTTCTCTATTAACTAATATTCTAATAGCATGAAAATAATGGGCACAGCTTAGCCTCTTTTAAAATTTCTTTGTGCCAAGTAAATCATATTCATTCAGGGTGAAACATTGGAATACGAAGAGCTGTCGAAACTGCAATTTTAGCTACAAATAAACGGAAATTTTTTTCGAGTTAAATCCATTCACGCTCAGCATCGTCAAGGCTAATATCTGAATTTCGAGATATTCTTTTGTCTTAACTGTGAAGCAGCAGTTAGGCACTCGTGATTTAAGCATAACTGATTTTGCTCCACTCTTGCTGACCGATATCGACGAAATTGTACCATTCCAACTACGTGATCCTGTCTGGGATTAGCGAATTTCATTCTAATCTAGTTTTAGCTCGTCATTCTGATCAACGTTGGCGAGACTTTTTCTTTGTTAAAGCTAAGCAACATTGATCAACGTAAAACGAAAAACACTCTAATCTAGTTTTGGCTCGTCAGAGAGACGTGTTGTAAGAAGAGCTGTCGAGACACATCTGCGTTTGGTCCATCACGTCCCTAACTATCTCTCTCACTCACCTGTCGTAATGCCTTGATGCATCGTTTCACGGGCTTGCCAATTTACTCTACAATCTATCGAATGAGGAGCGTGGTTTCCCTTTTTTTATCCAACCAGTCTTCATATTTATCAGATGAGTGCTTCTAAACTTCAGAACTTCACTCTTAGAACTTCGTTTATATCAGGGTGGGGGTGGAGTAGATATCACCAAGTAATCACAAGTTTGGGGTCAAAGCTTGGTCGACCAGAGTTTTGGTGTTTACGTACTGACCAATTAATTATAGCAGCCTTCTAATTTTCCAAGAAATGAAAGGTCGAAAGCAGATGCACTAGCGCATTCAAGCATAGTTGATAAAAATATACCTTCATGTTGAAAATAGTGCTCCCAGAAAAAACAACGAATGGGTATTAGAGAAAGGTTAAACTTAACAATAATTGTCATTTTCCGAATAATGAACGTTTGGAACTTTATCTGTAGAAAATAGCTTGCATAAATTTGCTTTTGGAAACTATAATTCTTAAGATAACTAAATAATGAAGACATCTTCGAGTGCATTTATTATTTTGCACATAAAATGTTGAAGAGGAAGAGAAATTGAGCGGAATTAAAACTACGGGTATCGAGTATTTAATGTGATTAATATATAATTATAAAAGTTACAATTTCTCTGGATTCAAAAGCAAAATTGTAAATATAATCACATGCAGTCGATGCTTCTTACTATGATTGTACTACTTACACAATAAAAAAAAACAATATTTTGCGCGTATACTGGATATATACACGTAGTTGTACGCCTCATAATTTCGTTATAATCATCGATTTTCAATCTTGTCTATCTAATCACTCCGGCAAATACAGCAGTGATTTTGATTTTTATATTTTGCAATTAAGTTAAAGAGCTTATTGTAAACGGTGGAATAAAGTGTGGCTGCTATGAAGATATATTTAGTGTATGTAAGACCATTTTCATAAATTATTGCACCTACCTAACGGTGAAATAGTAAAAAACGTAGACGCAATTGTTTCTGTCTCGCTACAAACTTGATGTTACGTATTATGATCTATTACTAACTGAAATTATAGGCGTAACACCGAAGAGATTTTCTACATCATAAGCTACACGAGATATAATGTTTGCGAGATGCGTGGCTTTACATGAGTCGTTCATCTTCGAAGCGCAAGAACACCCGTTATTAAAGCTACTCAATTCTATGTATAAGGAACTCAGCTATTGGGGTAAGTGAACACTGCTGCTACTGTTAGCTTTCTTTGCTTTAAGTTAGCAAAAGAGGGCAAGATGATCTTTAAAATCTGTCCTTGGTTTAAATGAATATAATTTACAACGATATAAATTAAATATACAGTAAGTTTTTGACAATGATACTCTAACAAGTTTGTCGAAGGAAAAACAGCAGTAATAGCTATTAGCAGACATATGAGAGTATGAGATAGCTCACAGAAAGTCCAGTTAAAGAATGACCAAAAGATAATTCGAGTTTTTACGTTAAAGAGTTGATATTTTCCATTTTACGCATCCCGAGCTGGAATATACAGTAGAAGCTGCGGGTACAGTGCCGTTTCTTGAAACAAATTCTGGCTTTGCGAGTGTATTTTTTATCCATTTACACAATATCAGCAGAAATAATCAGTTAAATTGTGGCAAAATTTTTTCATAAAAAGTTGCTTTTAGTAATCTATTAGCTTAAATAATCGATTGACAATACATGTAGTCGTCATATCTAAAATGATTCTGGTAAGTCTCCCTAATTACGAGTGACTAGTTTCCTTTACAAATAACAACTAGCTATAAAATTGTCTTGTCTTCAGCCATTGCTCCGAGAATAACAGGGGAGCTGAAGTCAAGGTACAAGCAACTTCAAAGAATGCAGCATCGGATCCAACAGGGATAAATGGCCCGTGTGAACTGGACTCCAACTCTATTTGTTGGCACTCAAAGGCCATGAAAACAAGTGCGCTCTAAACTTCAGCAAGCTGTCACCAACAGTGGCGTACCTACTGCCAACTGATTTATTCCATTATCGCACAGAGCATCTTGCTTATAACTTGTTCCAGCTTCGTTGCCCTCTCCATTGAAACCAACTTCCTGATAAAATCAGAGCTACATTCAGCCAACGAGTGGCAGAATACCAATTGCGAACAGGTCTTCCATCAAACCGTGAGGGCAGCTAATTCAAAGCAGTCTTTCTTGAAGACATATTGAGGCTGCCAGCACTTTTTCGTAAAGCGTCGAGACACTGAGCCGGTAGCTTGAACAATCTCATTTTGTCATTTTCCTGTCAACGGAGTAACACTTTGACATGAATATCATGCTGGGTCGTCATCTGAAGATGTGAGCCGGTAATATGCATTCCTAGTATGACGTTTCGGATGTTTGGCTTTGCACTGTACCCTGTAATTTCCGTGTCATTTCTTAAGAACAAGAGTTTTCGACTTTGTAATGTAAACGAAGTGCTGACAGGCTATCACGTTCTCACGTCGCGTGACTGTGTTGTTCTTACACGAAGCAAATTGATGTGTTATTTGAAAACGGTACTGCTAGAGAGAAGCTTACCAGTTGGAAGATGCATTTCGAAATAAAGTCGTTATGGAACAATGGCACGGGTATTTTCAATAGCTTCATATGGTATAAGTATAATATTTAGTTATGACTAACAAGCATTAACAAAAATAAATATAATTAAGGCTACTGTGCTCTGTAACAGTTTTTTTAGTCTGTTGAGCTATAGCTGAAGGCGAAGTACGAGTCGAGGCAAACCAATAACCGATATCACCGTTGAGCTCGTTAATAAATTCGTTTGGATTGAATATAGTTATCAGCTCATTCTATTTAGACTTGCGTAGGTTGTACGCAGACAGAAAATTTACTTAGATTCGAGTTTTTCCAATGCTACGGTTATTCACCATTTTGGGAAAAAAATTGATTCTGATATAAGTTAAAAATTCACGCGGTAGTAGGACAATAGGCCTACTGCTTTTGCTTCCACTATCTAACGACATATTGCATATCATTAGATCGGTAAGTGTGAGATATTATATTGACACGTATCTACCATCTACAGTAGATTGGAATATGGCAATGAAATCTTTGTACTGTGTTTTTTTATGCTCACAAATTAAGCTGAGAATAATCGGAAAAATGAAGCATACAATACAAAACAAAACTGAGAAGGTAGAAACACGGACCTCCGTAAAATTTCTGAGCTTCCAACAGGAATTATCCATTGTTTTAAGCAGAAGAGAGTGAACTATAAACTCTGTAGTTCAGTATCATTTGGTCCTCTGACATCTGAGTGCGATTGGAAAGATTGAAAAGATAATTGCTTTGTGTGATGGCTCGTTCAAGCATCTAAATGAAGCGGGAGACAAAATGAGAATAAAAACATCCACTTTGACTTGATAAATGTTAAAAATATTTGTTTATTTTATTAGATGATATTTTGCAATACACTTTCTAGCAGGTGCAGGATAAACTTTGGGTGACTATTCACGGTGTTTGTTCAACTGACTATTGTCCACAGTACTCGGGCATAGAGTATATGACGACCCTTGCAGAACTCATTGGCTATAGGGTTATATGTCGTAGACTCTAGGGACAGCTTGAAATAATTTCACGAAAGTTGGAATTCTATACAATCACAGCAATAAAATTAAAGTGAATATTTTTGCATTATTGTATGAAAATTGAATCTCTTCGCTACAAATAAAATGCAGGTAGGTTTGTCATAAACTGTTTTCCGTTCTTTTACTCAAGTAGGCGTCGAGGTTAGTGATGTGTGTTTTTTTTCAGCCTTACAAGTAATGTATTTTCCTTGAAGGAAGCTTGTAATTATAGAGTAGTTGAATTTTCTGTAACCTTTCAATATAATACCTTGAGTATATAAATTCACAGAACTTCTTCAAACAGAAAGAGCTATGAAATAAATTTCGTTGTGCCTTCTACATAATTTCAATCTGTTTTCCTCGCTGAAGTTAGTGGAAGATAACATATATTGGTTCATTATATGGGCCCACGACTAAGCCAGTAATACATTTTTGGGTGCACGGATAGCACGATTCCTAAATTAGAAGTTGCAAGGAAATGAGTACCAGAAGAATGATAGTGATTCGCAAGAATATTTATTAACGTGAAGAGCAGTTTTTTTACGTTGGTGAATTACTTGGCTTCATAACAATTGAAGGCTAATTGAAAAACAAAATTATACGGTGAATATTGCAGTTTCTAAATTCGTTTCACGCGATTATGTTATGGAAATCACTGTGAAATTGAGACACAATATAGTGGGAGAAATTTGTACGTCTGAGTTATTTTTTATTCAATTTGACGAATGTGATTCCGGGAATATGGTGATGCACTCATACAATATAACTTTTTTTTCTCAATTTCAGAAATCTGCAGGTGAGGGCTGTCCTTTGGTGCACATTAAAGAATGAAAAGCCAATCGATACTGCACGCTCCATCGACATACAATTTTACGTCTATAATATCTTTCTCACTCTAAAAATATTTTTACAGTCAGACAGTGCGTTTACAGTGCCAGGAGAAGGAGAGCTTTTCTGCAAACTGATTTTTTTGGACGGATCGAGGGAGAATATTTGACTGTGCACAAAAACGCACTAATACTGCTTGTTTCATGCAGTGAATTTTACCTGGGAATTGGAAATCTCCCGCGAGGTAAGAATCACTGCGTAAAGTGTTATTTTCACGGCCTTTATTTTTTTCCTAAAATATAAGCTCACGTCCAGCAGGAGCTAGAGGAGAATCAATTAACTAGAAGTCGCCCTTGCGTGCGAGACTGTGTTAAAGTTTGGTGTTCCTTCAACCATAAACAGGCTCTTTTTAGAAGGATTTACTGAGCATGCATTAGAATGAAAAACACAAGGTCGTTTTGTTACTGAATATGTTTGAGCCGTCTAAGAAAACTAAAATAAAATGCATTGTGGGAAATTCTGCAATACTGTCCCATATAAAAAACTGAAAGTATATTTAAAGAATAAACCTAGAGGTTATATCAGATTAGTTTTGCTATAGAAGATCTGCTACGTATAAATATATGTCCGTGATCGAATGTTGAGTTCATAAAGTGCGTAATTTCTAAACTATTATAAGCTTGCTTTGTGGCAGTGTGACCGAATCTTTGAAAAGGAGAGATCGCACCGGTAGATAGAGCAGTATGCTGAGAGCGTATACCTCCGCCAAGCATGGCAATGTTAGCAAAGAATTGAAATTGGTCCTGAAACCAGGATTTTCTATGTTTTAATATTACTGAAATTCGATCATTTGTGCCTCCTGACATTTTTGGTATATCCTGAGATTCCTTGAAGATCCATCAGAACCTTTTTCAATTATGTTGTGGCAAACCCTAAGGCGAACATACAGACAAACACACGAATTGACAAGCCGATTATCGCCGAAATTTGATCATTAATACCAAGTAACATATCGTGTAAATTTCACGAAGACTCATTCATGATGATTGGGTTATTCAACTCACAAACGCAAAAACAGACTCAGAGATACACAGACAAACGGAGCGGCAAATTACCACAAAATTTGGTCAGTTGCTTTCCGTACCAATCCAAACAATTCCTACAGATTTACTGAAGAGCCGTTCATTACCATTTCACTTGTTACCAAGAAACAGAAATTGGCAGATACACAAACAAAGAAATGCTTGAACGGATCTTCACCAAAAGTTAATTTGTTCCTCCTAGCATAGCTCCCTAACAATCACCTAACAATTAGACCAAAGAGTTTAAAATACGACAAGAGCGTCTTTAAAGAGCGCTGACATAAAAAAATCCATCAGGTAATTAAGCATCATTTATAATATTAGCTTCCAATCGGTGTCATGGATACATCATGATATTATGTAAATTGATAGTTTTAGCTTAAGCGAAGAACACAGAAGCTGTTTCTTTAACGATTAAAATCAAATTGCAGAGATAAATGATGCAAAGAAATTTTCGGTGGGAAGAAAGTGAGAATCAGAATGGATGACTAAGAGAAGCTGTAAATATTTTCAGTGCTTCGATTTGGACGCTTACATAGCAAGGAGTGCATTCAAATTTATGAGGTAACCATACATACTTTTGCTAACATTCGCAACCTGGACTTTTTTTGGGGGGCGCAGGAAAAAAGCCCCTGTAGGAAAGAAGCCTAGAGAATAAAAAAATTCACCCAGAAGAAAACCTCTGTTGGAAAAAAAGCGTCCGCTTATCACCAACTGTATATTTAGTATTTCTACTTAGTTATTATGAAGTAAGTTATTGCAAAATAAACTTCAGTAAAAAGTGCTAAGCCTACCTAACCTATCTAGTTCTAACCAAGCCTAACCTAGTATAACGTCATTTAATCCGACCTAACCAGCTTAAGCTAACCACACATAACCATATACAACCTATTCTGTCCAAACCTAAGTTACTATAACCTAACATATCCTAACAACACCTAGCCTAGCCATACCTAGTTAAGTTTGCGTTTTTATCTAACCTAGCCACGCCTAACCTTACCTAACTTACCCTAACCTAATTTATTCTAACCTAACTTAATCTGGCTTAACTAAACTTAACCTAGTAGAACTTCTTCTAATTGAACCTAACCACACGTAACCAAACGAAACCTATTCTGTCGCAACATTACCTAACTTACTGAAACCTAATTAATTTCACCCTTACTTTACCTAACCAAACCTAACCTCGCCTAACCATACCTAACCTAACATCACCTCACGTCACATAATCTCACGTCACATAATCTATATTAGGGGATGTTTTTTCCCCACGTTCCCCCAAACAAATGCTACATAAAATTTAGCTTATGACAATATAATTTAGCGTACTTGAATACACAGTACATAAAAATTACTGGGTTGAGCTCCTAAATAAAACTTCAAGAGATTGGGGGAGCTTTTTCAACAGGGGCTTTTATTTTTCCTAGCGGTTTTGTCGGATGCCATATTTTTGCCCTTTCTACTTTATATCACAGTTTGAAAGGATGGCCTAATTTTCGCTGGTTTTCTTCAAGCGTGACAGAAAATAGACAGATAAACAGAATATACACATCAATCTATCGTCATTAAATGACGGTAGAAAATTAGCACTTCTCGAAAACCCCAGTTGTTTTCTTTTTTTTTTTTATCTCTCTCTCTCTTCTATAGGACTTCTCATTTGAAAATTCAATACTCTTCCTGAAAAATCAGGTATAGATACAGATACATATATGTATTTTGGGAGCAGCTTTTCTAATATGCAGGTTTGATTGAAGGCGACTGAATGCTCAATGTTGATGATGCACCTCCGATCAGGCGGTATTGCCTCTCATATTAAAAATACCCATAATCAGCAGATCACAAGGCAGCAGCTAGTCAGCAACACCAAAATCCTTCGGAAAAACTGCGACAAATACCGACTTCCCATAGAAGAGGCACTACTCAATAAACTTCACAAACCGGTCATCAACTCCCAATTCACAGGCATCAGCAGGACGCTACAATAAGTACTTGGTGACTAACAGCAACTCCAGTATCCACCGGATCGGGAAGCTGCGGACCGCTAGCATGTATTCGCAGCACTAGCATCGGGCTCAGCCAATCAGAGGCCGAGCCCAGGATCCCTGGCCGCGCCGTACCTATAAGATGCCCCTCCGCTCCATAAGAAAACAGTACCATCCTGAACTTCCACTGCCATAACATGGAAGGCATCTCACCACCTCCAACGCCGCTACCACCGCCGGCACAACCACCACTACCTCCTGATGATGACGACGGACGTTGTCGCAACGTTGAGGCAAGCTTCGGCGAGCTACTGCGCAGCATCAACAATAATAACCATGTTAAACTTGTCAGACAATTAGAGAAATAGAATAAACATATCATTAACACTGAGCTTTCAGTCGCCTTCAATCAAACATGCATATATATGTATATAAACCGTAATCTAATGGCATTTTCGGTATCACTTTGACATGCACGAACACGCTCGTGCAGGGTAGCCCACCCTTGATTTACCCGAATGCGACCTCTCGTCATAGATACCATGGCGCTGTCTTCAACGCTCGAAGTTCTTCCTGCCTTATTCCTTGAGTGCCTTTCGGGATATAGATAAATATACAGTAATATGGTCATTCATATATTAAACTGTAGACTAGAGTACCAAGTCGTCACAAAAACTGCATCTAATGAGCGTTGGCCTCATTGGTTGTGACTGCCATAGAATTAGGCAAAGAAGTTCTGGAGTTGACAGAAAATCTATGAGAACTTGCGAGCATATCATAGCTACCAATACTGGTATGGTGTAGCAAGTCTAGTGAAGAAGTAAAAATTTGAATTCTATTTCAGGAGGCTACGAGGACAGAATTATCAATAGAGAAGACATTTTATGGTCGAAGAAAGCAAGGAGGAAAGAAGACAGAGGATAATGGACAAAACAGCTAATGGTAACCAAACAAAGTTATATTTGGTGCTGTTACATGTAATTTTATGTAGAGCAGACTTCAGAAAAGTATGAATCTGAAACATATTCAGAAATCTGTATTTTGCTGTATTAATATGAGACTTGAATTTCTCCCTATCTTATGCAACTGGCATTTAGTAGGTGAATTTTCTCCTATCTTTTCCTTAATGAGGTGATCGAAATTAACACCAACCAACCAACGCACCAACCAAGCCGGCCCCCAACCGACTGTGTATTATAATTTCGAATCAAAGGTAACTCAAACGCCTCTAAGCCAGCGTCACTGGAAGCGGCTGCCGTAGGACTGGCTGGAGCTTCCGCACCCCAGTTTCGACAGCCATCCTAGTTGAGTGACTAACTGCATGACAGGCAGTTTCCCGGTAAAATTAAATAGCTGCACCACAACAACCTCTTATCGAACACAAGTATTCCCACGTAACGTGCTAGCAAAAAATTGACGTTCAATAAAGGACGGAAACTTAAGATGGTTGATAAATTGGATACCAAGTACTATATTCTTCCAGTCTACCCAAGAATTTTAGAGTCTAAGCATAGGAAGCAACAGTACTTGACTCTTAGGTCCTAAGTGGTCCTTGACGCTGGCGGCCAAAATTAGAATGGGACTTTCTCAAGAGCTATTATAAACATGTCCACACACGGTCATGCAGGCAAGCGCCCAAGTGCGTCCCCGCCGTATCCAAGATACATTTTCCGCAAGAAAAATGTTGGGTACCTGAAATTTTTTCTTCAGTATTAGATAGGGGGAAAAGCAAGGAGGTTCTAATATAGAGGAGTGAACCCTATCTATTTATCCTACGGGAGCGTTGCGAGCAAGGAGCTTCTATAGAGAAGGAGGGAGCTTTGTGGCCCAGTTACAGACTTGCCAGCGAGTCAACCAGATCTCTTATGGCTGAAACGCTCATTGGTGGAAAATACGGGGGAGCACTGAGTTTCACGGGGGAACAGCAGACGAACCTAGTTGCTGATATGCGATTGGTGCTTAAGTGACTGGCTGAAGCCATAAGAGACTCTTTATTGACATGCGATTGGTGCATGGGAAACTGGCTGACAGCCATAAGAGACTCATGAGCTTCAATGGGCTAGGCTACTGGCTCCCTCCTTCTCTATACAAGCTCCTTGGTTGCGAGTAAACTTTTCCCTTAAACTGGCTGAGTGGCTTATCCAATCCGAGAGCGGCATTGCCTACGTGAGGCATTGCCTCACGTAGGAAGGAGTCCTGACTCAAATTTTTGTAGCCATTAACAAAATTCCGAGCAGATGGAAGTACCTATGTAAAGGAAACTTGTACCCTGCATACCAGCTTATGATGAAAGTAACAAGGTAAGCAGTGGGATATAAATCTTCGGACACGATTGTCTTGCAAAAATATTGAAGAACTGCCCGTCTGAATCTTCCTTAACTATATGTGCTCTGGGGACGGTGAAGTCGGTCAAATTCTAGAGGTTTGCGGTCGAAGTCAGTGCACTGTTTCGGTACACAAATGAGCGGGTCCCTTCCGAACGCGCATGAGGAGGGTAACAAGCTCCTTGGGGAAAAGAATAGCTCTGGAGAAAATCCCACTTTTCCGTTGCCGACTTTTGGCCGCCAGCGTCAGACCCATGAGTCAAGTACTGTTGCGGTCTATGGTCTAAGATTAGTAATCGAGGACAATATGTGTACAGTGCAGTAAGACTACAGACTAAGAAAGACACAGACAGGCAGTTGAAAACTATTCCACGCTTTCGCTCCGATTTAGTATCAATCTATATGATAATTCTTTTCCTCCCTCAGTTAATTAGTTAGTATGACCGTAACGCTTTCATCGGTATTAGATAGGGGAAATTAGGACTTCCTTGACGTATCCATGATACGATCTGGGAAGGGATCAGTAGGAGAAGGGGTAAAGTTTAAATTTAAGCTGCTACTGCTCGCAAGTCCAAGGTAAAAGATTCACTGCCTGATTTGGAACATTTTTCAACCTTCGTGTGCAAGATATGGGTCCGAGAGGATCATAATTGAGAACCGATTATTTTGTTCTGCAGAACTTCCACAGATCCGTTCAGCATAATATAGAGGAAAATAAGTATGATGCGGATCTGAGCAAAGAGTTAAGAATACAATAAGAGGGGAAACTACACGGCAGGTCTTATCCCTGTCGCTTCAGAAGGGCCGCAATAAGTGGCACTATAGTGTCGTCTTAAGCAAGGAAGTTTAATCTGCTGATCCAATCTCCCACATGTTTTGTCGTGCCGCGTCCGATGCGTCGCAAACAAAACTTGCAACAATTAACCGTAGCACTTCCTTACTAATAACATATATTAGGAAAGATATCTTTGACAATAACGAGCCATAAATCAATATATTTTATACCCAACTAGAGCACTCTGATAGCGCATACCTCCGCCAAGCAAAGCAACGGTAGTAAAAAATTCAAAACCATGATTTTCTTTGTATCAACTCCAAAATATGATCATTCGTGCCTTTTGATAGTAATAACAGCTTGTGCAATTTTCTTGAAGATCCTTTCATAACTTCTTGAAGTGAATTTGCGGATAAAACGGTTTTGCAGCCAAATTTATAATTGCTCTTCGCCTATTCCATCAGTTGAACGTAAAATTGTGTATATAACTTTACCATTTTTAGGTTTTGAAAGTTACAATCTTAAAAAGAACGTTACTTTACTAACTTCTTGAGTTATGCTGCTAACAAATGTTATAACAAACATGAGTCAAACATACAAACGAACGAACCGTTCTGCACCAAAATTTGATCATTTATGTCTTTTAACATTACTAACAACCCCTATGAATGTCATAAAGTTCCCTTCATTATTTTTTTGAGTTATTGTTCTAACAAGCATAAAATTAAAAACAGTGAAAAACGAGCGAACAAACGAATCATTACAAAAACTTAGTCATTCACTCTGCTTTATATACCGAACAACTCATGTGAATTTCATAAAAATCCGTCATAACTTTTTGAATTATGGCATTAAGAAAAATGAGGCAGACAAACAAAAAAAAAAAAAAAAAAAANAAACAAAAAAAAAAAAAAAACAAACGGATGAACGGATTTTCACCAAAAGTTAATCATCTGTTTCTCCTAACATACTTAACAATCCCTGTAAAATTTCGTCAAAATCCATCCATAACTTTTTGAGTTATCTTAGTGACTTACAGATAGACAGACAAACCCGATGAAAACATAACCTCCTTGGCAGAGGTAACTAGAGCACTCTTAGAGTGCATACCTCCGCCAAGCGAGGCAACGGTAGCAAAAAATTCAAATTGGCCCTGAAACCATAATTTTCTTTGCATAAACTCCAAAATCTAATCGTTGGTGCCTTTTGATAATAATAACAGCTTGTGAAATTTTCTTGAGGATCCGTTCGTAACTTTTTGAGTTATGCTGCTAGCAAACGCTATGACAAACATGAGTCAAAAATGCAAACGAAGAAACCGATCTGCACCCAAATTTAATCTTTTATGTCTTTTAACATTACTAACAACCCCTGTGAATTTCATAAAGATCCATTCGATATTTTGCGAGTTATTTTGCTAGCAAGCATAATGTTAAAAACAGTGACAAACGAACGAACAAGCGGATCATTACAAAAATTCAGTCATTTACTCTTCATACCTAACAACTCATGTTAATTTCATAAAAATCCATCCATAACTTTTTGGGTTATGGCATTAAGGAAAATAACTTAGACAAACAAACGGATGAACATATCTTCACCAAAAGTTAATCATCTGTTCATCGTAACATACTGGAACTTTCTACGTAGCATGTAGCATTTCAATATTGCAATGTCTCCATGAGTATCGAATAAAGTTTAATATTATATAGCTGAAATTATGCGGTATCGCCACCAGAGAGCTCCGGAAATTGGGGAAAAAAATTGCAAGTACTTTCCGCTCTTGTTGTATTCTAAACTCTTTGGTCAAAGATATCGCTGGAGGGCATTGCTTTCGTTCTGTGGAATTTTCGCAGGTTCCAGCTAGTTCATATATTATTCTCTGCTGAGTCCTACTAATTCGTTGAAATAGCGAACATCCAGGTTCCGTCTCTTCGAAGGTTTAGAAAGTTTCAACTGAATGTTAGCAGAGGGTAGTACATTATGACAACAGGAAAGACGCACATTAAGGATACCAGTGCAGCATTGGAACTAGCAGAGGGCAAACGAATATAACCCCTAGGAAGACGCACATCAATGAAATAAAAAAAAGCATAGATGAAGAGGAACAACAATCAATGAATGAACTTGGTAGCTATCGGGAACGTTATCTTCAGTTTATGACACTAAATATGGTATAGGTAAACAAAACTATCATTCAAATCCAATAACACTTTGCACCTTACAAGTGGCAAAGTGCGTCCATACGCTGCATTATATTCATTATTCATAGTTCCCAAATAGGTGAGTTTTCAATAAAATATTTTCTGAATGACACAGGGACTTCAAACAAAGTGAGAGTCTTCAAAGTGGCGTGAAGATTGCTTTACTAGCAAGAGGAATAGATTCGTTTATACAAGATGTTAGTTTGCGACAAGACTCATTTCATGGTCATTTTGAGGCCAATAATCCATCAGGAATTTATTATTATCACTCACAGATGATCTATAACGTCGAATAAGTACTTCTTCTTAATAAATACATTCCTTAGATCGTTAAGAGCATATTTTCTTTCTCTTCAATGTTCTAATTGTAATTAATTAGCAATGCATAAATCAATTACCGGTCGGTAAAAAAAACATTTCCATAAGGATGATGTTCTTGAAAGAGCTCGTCCGGACTCATTGCCAGCTGGGGGAATTAATGAAGTTTACATCAATCAGCCGCAGGTCTCATCTTGGGAAAAGACTCGATTGCGATTGGACAGTCAGTTATTATGTAGCCCACGGTGTGCATTTGCCCAAATTTTTAATCAAACGCTTAAAATCCGACAACGTAATTAAACAATTATAACAGTCGAACCCGGATTATACTTTAAATTGGGCAAAACAGTTACAGAAAAAAACTAAAGCACTCTGAGAGCGCATACCTCCGCCAAGTGAGCCAACCGTAGCAAAAATTCAAATTGGCTCTCAAACCATAATTTTCTTTGCATAAATAAACTCCAAAATATAATCATTTGTGCCTTTTTATATTAATAACAGCTTGTTCAATTTTTTTGAAGATCCGTTCATAACTTTTTGAGTTATACTGTTAACAAACGTTATGACAAATATGAG
>LQNS02278157.1:8941124-8962151 GCA_001587735.2 Parhyale hawaiensis
TCAGTGTGCACGTACACTTAATTGTTACTTCCGCTAGCAGGTTGTGAGCTGAGAGTGATCTGATGAATCTATCCCATAGGAGAGAGGTGTACAACAATGAGAGGCATTGGCTGTATTTTTTTTTTTTTTTTGCCCCTGCCCGCAAGGTCTTTAGGAGAATTACTCGTGGTGCGGTTGATGCGTACTCCTTCACTTTGGAGCCTGTTAGGTGCCGAACTCGCCAATTCAGTTGGTGTTTCCTGCTCTGGTCCGAAATATTTCGGTTTGAAATTCATTGCCGGCATTTGCTTTCGATCGTGTATGCCTGTAGGTGTTTAAGTCAGCTCTTAATGCCTTTTCGTTCACTTCTCCTTGACAGCATTTCGGTCTTCCCGGTGTTGCACAGTACTCCATTTAGGTTACGCTACCTGTCCGTGGTGGCCCCTGGGTGAAGTTTTGGTAATGATATTAAATTTTACGTTTTGCTAAATCAAATCTGAAACCTTTAAGCATTGAAAACGTTGACTGCAGAATTGATAATGAATTTCAGTTCATTCTCATGCCTAAGCCTTATTGATTTGTAGATAAAAAAAAAGGAGCAACGAAGAAGAGAGAAAAAAGCTGCGGCGATTGCGCTGCAGTATTTATTCCTCTGCCGTTATCTAACGACACGCGGTAAAGGTGATTGAAAAATGAACTTGACCACCCACCTCCAGTGAGAGTTCTACTGTACATACACTGGTTTGTGTTGTAGATATATCTCCACTCGCCCAGAGCATTGCACAGCTGCAATCGACTACAGATTATCAGAACTCAGTCTCTCTAAGAGACTGAAGGTTCATGCGACATCTGTCGCCTCCCGAACAACTCTTTTTCTGGGTAGAGTCAATATTCCGGTAATAGCGTCTGAATGCCTGAAATGCCAACTCAGCAAGCTAAGCACCGTAACAGTTCCGCAGTCTGCCAGACTACGGAATCGTTACGGTGCTCAATCCCCAGAACTGGCGTCCAGGATTCTTACGCTGAAAACACCTCTCCTCTGTGGATCACTGAGGTAATTAATATTTGCTGCCTGTTATCATAAATTAAGCGCATCATGGTCACACCTTACTTAACTTGGTCTCGACAGTAAAGAAATTACTTTGCAAGAGATGCGCAGAAGAACCAACTGACAGTGCACCTGTGAGCAGTAGTATTTCCATACCCTCACAGACATTTCGGCCTCCCCAGCAGCTGAGACACAATTTAAGCAGCTGGGGCGGCTCAGAATTCTCTTAGTGAACAGTCGGCTATACTACGATCAATAACAACTAACGGAAAGCAGGTCTCCTCTCAGGCGACTTGATGCATCTCAAGGACGATGTCAAGTTCCATTACGTACCAAGCTCGTAAAAAAGTGCTACACTGAACTCAGTCATTGATTTCTTTCTGCGTTGAGAAAGAGCAAATTTTAGCCTGCTTGCCTGTGAGCGGCTGACCTGCAATAAAATTTTTAATTGCTGACCCTCAAGAGCAAACGAACGACTCATTTTCCTCCGTCGATCTATCAAGATTGGCATCCATCTTCCAAATACAAAAAAAAAATGAAAGACGGAAAATACAAAAACTAACGAACAATCTTTTCTTGGCATATACATTGGAGCTGACAGCTCTAAAGATTTGTTACTACTTGGATGCTTGTTGTGGACCCTTTTAGGTGGTGCTGGTCATAAATACACCAAAGCTCGAGGTCTTTTCACTTCCCTTCATTAGGTGGGAGTAGGGCAAGATTTGGCTGAGCTCACTCCCATTCTCTTAATTGGCATGTGACCCTTCCGACTGACTTGTGTCAAGCTGCGCACGGCTCCACCTTTGATAAAACGGACTTGGCGGCGACTGCAGCGTTGTTCTGCACTTTATACAGAGCAGCCACTTGCTTGTTTCTTTCCTTTTTATAAGCACTATAAGTGCGCTGCCATAAAATGGTGTGAGTGTATGGTAATAAAGTAATAAGTATGCCGCCCGTGAAGTGATTACGTATCAGCTGCAGAGTGTAAAATTTGCGTGGTAAAAAACGTTGATTTAGGATTTGAGAGGTGATGTAACTTTTTTGTGAAATGATATCGTCCGACTATGCCCTGAGTGCATTCTTTCTTATAATTTCCTATTCTACTTTGTATCAAGAATGCTAGGCAGTAATTTGGTATTATTATTATTATTATTGCAGGAGCAATAAGTAAATATTTGTTTTTTGAAACACTGCGGGCAGCATCACAATTTCAATTACTTTGATAACAAAAAGTGTAATATGCGCCCTCTATACAAGTCAATTACCGATCTAGAAAAAGTTCAGAACTTGGCTACAGGGATCGGCGCCGTTTGCTCGCATATAAATACGCCCCTTATCTTGCTCCAAGTAATTTAGCCGAACTTGTGAGCAATTAGATCAGAATTTACCACCCAATTGGCTATGGCTCTCCTCGCTGCAAGTTATCTCAATTGCTAGAAAATATCACCTTCTTTACATAATGAGTGCACTCGACCTCGAAACGAAGATAGCAAGAGGCACTTGAGGTTTTTTTTTGTGAGGAAAACATTACTTTCACCGCCCAGTGCACGCCGTCATTGATTTCAATTTCGCGGTGGTTCAATTTTACCCAAGAGCGTAACAAATGGATCACGTCAACACTTGGTATAATTTATTCGTAGGATATGTGGCATTTGACACAGCCACTACTATAGAAGCACATAATAATTGATAAACTCCTTACCGATCAGGCACACAGACGCACATGACAAATAAACTCTTTATGTTTCTAAGAACTTTGAAAATGAAGGAATAATTTAAAAAACGCTTTGCACTTTTTTCACATTCAACTGCAGTGGTGTTACACAATTTAGTTAATTAAGTCACTTCATAAAATTTCGGATAAACTCGTGTGTGCGCGAAGTTAAATTGTCTATCTGGGTAAATATGATCTTTTTTCTACAAACGTTAATGCTTTATCGATCTCAAAAATCATCATATACAGTATACTTATGTCATTGGCTTGGCTCTTGAAATTTGAATGATCTTGCCAGCATTAAATAGCTCCTCACAAGCATAATTTTACTTGGTTTGTGGATTAAAATTCAACCTATGATTGTCTAACACCTCTAGCGATTACCTTTGATTGGCTGTCCAATGGAAGACAGATTGTGACTGATTGAATTTGATTGACCGCAAACACGCTGCACAAAATTTGCGGTGCAGCATATACGTGTGTATGTTCGAAACATCAGGTGCGCAGAAGTGTCCCAAAACGAGTAGTAAGCTTTCCGGTGTATAAATAGGCGGTACCTCCATTGGCGAGCCCTTGTAGTGCGAAAACTGCGCCCATATCCGTTATTACACGGTAAAGTATGCTAGTTTGGGGATAATAATTTTTAGTGCACAAAGTTGACATGTACAAGTCGTTTTAGGGTTGATGAAATGAGGGCCAGCTTTAGCACCCACTGGAATAAAAATACTACTTTGAGAGAAATGTTGTCCCTAAGAAAGTGACTTTCCTTGCAACGACTGGAAATGCCGTGTTGGTATTCTCGTGTAGCAACACGAACACGTCGTCAAGGTCGGTATCAGGCGTCGGTACACAGGAAAGCGTGCTGGTGTTAGGAAAACTATTCTTGGTGTACCTTACAGGTGTTTTTTAGGAGATAACGAAAGACCTATCCAGACTTACTTAGTCATATGCTTCATAAATGAAAGTCTGGATATGTGTCCCATTATCTTCCAGAAAATGAACCTGCCCAGAAGACAAACGTTGTCACTACCTTCAGAATGGTGTAATTCCTATGAAAACTGACATTCAATTGGAACGTTACTGGGATAATTAGGCCATTTTGCTCATCAGCGCCGCTAGCCTCACAGAGGCGCGATTTACTTGATTTGTGCAAATACTCCTTCTATTGTACAATGGACTCCATCAAGCCAGTCAAATAGTAGCGAGAGTTTCGACACAATCGACAGCAGGAGCCTGTCGGAGTGTGAAGTGCTGGCGCGTTGCACCTTCACCAGTGCTGGCATAAAAACCAAATGGAAAAACATGAACTGCTTCCATTGACTGGGCCCGATAAACATTGAAGGTGGTTGCTTTTGTTGAGCACCTTTTGTACTGTCAGCTGGCTTTATCTGTGCTCCTAGAGAGCTCTCAATGAACACACTCTCCCTCCGTCAATAGCATGACGAAGATTTACTGAGTTATAATCAAAGGGTTTTGGGTCTGCTAAATGTCCTCCTTCATTAAAAGAACTTTGATGTCCCGATACATTAATTAGTGAGGCATGTTTGTTTTTCACGACCTCATAAAGGCGCCGAGTCATGCGAAGGCGCCCTCCTCACGCTCCTTCAGCCGCCCATTAAAATCTATGGCGATTCTCTGCAGCGATCATTTGGGGGACTTGCATCATAGTTTGGGGCCTTTGAATGGAGGCTCGGCAGTAAATTCTGCCAAGGAAAGCATTTCCATAGAATTATTTCGCAATTATTGCTTGAGAAAGAGCCGAAGCGCCGTTTGACCCATTCGATTAATAAAAATTAGATAATAAAATCAGTTCATGACACAAAAGATTTGATGTGTTACAAATCGGATGATAAGAACTTGTGCTGAAAAACTCTGAATAGTAGTATATATGAAATTGAATACATGAAAATAAAATTCCGTTTTGGCTTTAATACTCCTCTCGTAGGTGAACTACGCTACAGCAAATACTTCGGACGAGATTCTCTATTATATTGTACTTTTAATAAACACCACTATTGTATTGCGTGGGTGTTTATTCTTTTTCAACAAAAGCTAAGCAAGCCTCTGTCCTTTGGGCGCCAAATTACTGGGGAGCGCTAGAATATAGAGCGGCACCTCAGATCAACGTATTTAATTCTTGATTGTTCCTTCAAGATCAAGTATTTGCGACGATACATTCTTGTTCGAAAACAGTTGGAGTCTTTCTTAGGAAGTGTGCCGGATGGACCAACTGTCAGTGGCTACCTGAAGCCGAGGAGATACGTCACTGTTATTTCCTAGACTACATGGAGGAGTACCTTGGAGGCGTGGATTCCCAAAGCTGGCCAATAGATCTGAATTAAAAATAAAAGTTATATTCTCAGAACAGGCGATAGAATACTCCCAGTATATTCAGTTTCGGGAATGATGTTATACATCTCAGAAATTATCCCATTGTTCGGTTAAGGGTAAAAGGAAAGGTTACGTTATCTCAGTCTTATGCAATTAACAAGTCTGCAAAAATATTATAAAGGCTTTAAGTGACAGAAAGTTACAGATTAGAAGCTATGATATCTTCTTATCCTGTGGGCCTATGCAAAATACAAAATAGGGCAAGTATAAATGTCTCCCTAGTGCCTTTGAAATTAATCATAACATCTTGCCCAACCGAAACGGTGAATAACACCCTGCGTAAACATCAACTTCGATCTCAACGTCACTAAAAAGATGAAGTCTTCCGTAATAAATAAATTTGCGACATCAATATCTGTTTCCTTAGCCGCTCTTTGACATACAATTTCTATAGGAAATCAAATTCGGTAGGGTATTTAATTAATATACTTATGCCAATCAATGTTGTGCGAAATTATTAAGGCATTACACAACACTCCCAAAATAGAGACGCTACCCTTTCGCAATATTTGCATGTTTCGGAAACATAACTCATAGTTCAGAGCCACGGAAGGCGTACAGTTTCGCTTCATAAAAACATAACATTAGATTGTTTGTCCGTACACTAATACAGAAGATTTCTACCCTAAGGAGCTCGTCAAGTCGAGCAATTATTCCCGTGGTTGCAGGGAGAAGCAGTCAAGTTTGGGACAACACTTGTTTCTCAGTGCATGGCACATAGCCACTCGGGATGATACAGCATTAAGCACCATAGGATAACCATTTATTTTATGAGAGTCAGAAGCTGTGCATTGACAATCATTTGCTACAGCGGGTGGTAACGAGTCGTAGGGTTGAACTACTAGTATGGTGAAATTATTCCAATATCATATCAAATATCTGACAAAAATCTGCGAACGAAGTTAAAAAAGATCACAGTTCACTAATATATCTAACGATCCACTTTACTGTGAATGTAAAAATCTCAGTATATAAGTTATATATATAAATATAATGACGTGATAACCAATATAACCGGATGCATAGTTAGAGAACGCGACCGAGTAACATTCCATGGCAGATTTCTTTAACATACCTTAGCACCATCGAGACATCGACCGACATTCAGGTGACGCTGTGCACGCCACTCGATATGTTTAATTCTCCCGCTATAGTTTTCGGTTGCGTCGTCGCTTGTGACCTACAGAAGATCCAAAAGCGAGTCATCGCAATAGTGCCGTATGATATATATTTTGCCGTAAAATCCGAGCAATATGTGAAAATAATAATAATGAGGTCTATCAAAAGTTCATTGTCGTCATTTTTGACGGCCGCCTACAGCAGTATATTATAGTTAGCTCATCTTCGTGTACACTCTAACTCGTACATGAAACCACACCACAGGTAGACTGGTAATCACCTTTAATCATGAACAGCTCGATTTTCAAAAACAGTAGTAAAAGTTTCGTGCGAGCAATTAAACTGATTTTCACCAAGGAAAAATTCCCACGCGCTGGAAACTAAACAATGCCCACCTGCAGATCGCATATTCTGTCCAGTCATGGAGGGTGACCCGTTCTGTCCAGTATTTGTTTACGGGGACATTTACGGGACTGTGCATTTGTTAAAGGCGCATTTGTGCTGGAAGAAAACACGGCAGTGGGCACTCCATTCCAGCCACGTATCTAGCTTTTCAGTGCTTGCAGGCTTTTCCTTTATTTTTCACGGGGAAAGTCTCAACAAATATGCCGATGTGCATCTGCCTCAGCAGCCATAGATGCATGAGAATACTCCAGTATTTGCATTATAAAGTGGCTCCTAAATTGCGGCATTCTTCTCGGAGACAGAGAGTGCACAATGGGCGAACCTCTGACGGAAACTCACACCATCAGCTTCACATTGTTGCCCCGCAATATTAAAACGCTCAGTGTTCAGGGAAGACGATCTAATTGTTCTCCAAGAAGAAGATCTTCGACAGCCGCCACAATGCGATTCAATGAGGACTTTTCACTGGGACCTGACCTGCACGATATTTACATTCAGCATACCGATATTATCGCCTTGATGGGAATCTGGGAAGACGTGAACGTACGAAATGATCCATTTTTGTGCCCTAATAAGAGAGTCCTTCTGAAAGAAGTCGCAGTCATCCTCGGGTGAAACTGCAGGCCTTCATTACGCAGTTACTTCATCCTAGGCAAGAATGACTGTGAATAAGGCACGTGGTGAGATGGAACCCTAATTGAAATCAAGGCTCAATTGTGCTCTGCATATTACAGAGTCATCGTTGCGATTGACAGCGTGGAGCGCCATATCGGGGTTCTCCCTTCTCAAAAGACGAAACATTTCGAGATGCTGGTACGGTTTCAGACTGTCCATGCGAGCTGTGCTCTCATGCAGAATTTGTGAGCCTGTGCAGACCCGACCATAGAATTTGGTTGACGGGCAAGCGTCGCAGCTGGATAGTAAAAACATTGGCGCATGATTAATCGATTGCTGAAATTAATTTTAACTCCGATACGGCACGATTTTCGTTGCAAGAAATAATTCCAAACTGCTGAGTATTAAACAAATGGGACTGTGAAACTTATGTCTTTCAAACACGGCGTAACAGATTACATGACAATTGGCACCCCGGTGAGTCCGAGTTTCTGTTGCGTCATGATGGTTATGAATAAAACTTCAAGGTGAAGTCATTACACAAAACTGCAATGGCTCTCTTACAGTTCAGCGCCTTTGTAGAATCACACTCTTGCCGCACTCTACATACTGTTTTTCCTGTTTGCGTTTTACCAATGCTCTAATTGCTTTAAACAATCACCACAAATTTAAACATTTTGCACCCGTTTAAACCAAACCTGTATAACAGTTAAGAATTTTGCAAAACTACTGAAACAGTTACACAAAACGTTTAAAGTGATCGGGCTGAAATTTAGGACTCCTGACCGTTGTGAGCTTCAGGCCTAATACGCATGGTTGACTTAAACTTTAATTCATATGCCTCTCAGACTTAAACAGTTATGCAAAACGTTTAAAGTGTTAACAGTTTAAACGTTTTGCATACCGTAACTGTTTAAATAGTTCTGCAAAGTGGTTAACTGTTGCATAGGTTTGGTTTACACTGGTGCAAAATGTTCAAATTTGTGGTGATTGCTTAAAGCAATTAGAGCATTGGTGAAACGCAAAAGAAAGAAAAATAGTACAAGTAAGCCCTTTTAGAGCATAAAAAGTTGTTTCAGAGCCGTTCTGTTTTATTTCTTTAGTTACTCGAATAAGTACAGTGAAGCAAGGAGTCCACAGACGAAGCTGTGTTACTTCAGTCATATCTCCTTGATGCTACCTTTATAGTTGCTTAATCGACTTTATGACCTGTGCTACTTATTTATTGCCTGGTGCAGACTTAAGAACCTCGCTACTTTTTAGTCGGCAAATGGAGGAGAGCCCCTTCATACACTTATTGAGCAGAAACAAATACGTGGACGTGCTAGACCGTGTACATCAGCTCCATTTTAAGCAGGTTGGGCTCAGGGTATAAGAACACTAACTTGTGAAAAAGTCAATTGGCTGAGCAATAGCAGTGACGTCATTGGAGCCAAGGGACTCGATCTTCACAGCACGCTGATAGGCTTAGTTTCAGAAACTTTGAATACACTCTATTTCCTACGGAACGTAATCAATAAGTTTCCTGAATATTTTTATGCGCTCATCACAACTTGCACTGCGCTTACCTCTGTATTTCAGTTTAAGTATGAAGCAGAGAATTACATAATAGATACGTATTAAGATCTGGAGCGTAGCCATCGCGTAACTTATATAATGGCAAATTATTCACAACTAAATTAGTTACTAGATAACCTCGTCCAGTTTGTTATTCCCGATATCGAATATCTCTCTATTTTGGTGAGTCTTTGAAATAATTTGTGAATACTGCAAATCACAGACAAGACTCTTTTTTGAAGGCTAAATAAAACTAGTTGAAGCAATTACAATGTACCTCAGCGTACATACATAAGAAATATTTGACAATAACAACTCGAGCTTCCAAAGCCATTCGGCGAATGTCAGCGCCTTCTTTATCATAGTTAGAAGAAATGGGTTCTGATTTGCCATCAAGAATGTTGCAGCGGCAAGTGGTGAGGACCCATTTTTTCTCTTAAGAATGAGATGAGGAAAGCCAAAATAATGACAGTCGATGTCCATATTCTCCTCCTCTGATACATAGACGCTTACTATGACTAGAATCACAGGGCAGCATCGTGCAGTAAACTTTACAAGCACGGCTGAAATTGTTATTACTGGGCAAATGCCGATAGCCACTTCAATTTTACTGACAGCCGTAGCCATTAAATTGTAAGCACTGTTTCTACACCTTTCTTTCATATAATTTTAGGCAAATTTATGGCAATACCGTTATACAAATGTTGTAACCACTTGGCAATAACAGTAAATGAGTGTGTGAGTTGGTACCCTTATATCCTGGTCGGCCACGATGATGTCATGGCATGATGTAGGATTCTATTTTCTCCTGAAACACCCATTGTCGTCTGTCTGACGCGCCCGGTAATGTTCTAATACTCTGGTTTTACTGTCTCGTTACGAAGACTATTTTTTCCCCTTGGAAAAACAATGTCACAAGCAATGCTTGTAGCAAATTAACACAACTTAGTTAATATAGAGTTAAGTTGAACTCTAAGACTCAAATGAAAAATACGCGTGGTGAAAACAAAATTGATTTTATGTGCTATGAAAAGTATCAACTGAGTAATTCTTTGGGAAACAATTAGGATCTGCAACAAATATGTAGAAATGATAGTATAAGGATAGAAATGGCAACAATTTTTGCCTACAAGTAGACGAACTGCATGCCACTGTTTTGCTTGAGTATAATGAAGATGGCTACATATGCACCTTTAAACCGTAACTTCAAGAGAAATATCAACCAATAGAACAATTATTTCAATAATTTCTATTTCATAAACCAATTCTCTGGCAACGATGACTATAAGTGTAGGCTCTAATTAAATACTAAATTAATTTACTCACTTCGAACGGCTATTTTGGTGTTGGATGCTGGGAGTTTCACTAAGTTGAGGAGTCACCGATTGAAAGGACGCAATTCGATCAAGATAAGCTGAACCCATTAGCTGAAACTTATCGGGAACTTCAATCATAGCGTGTGCACAGCCATTAATGGATCACGTCGGAAGTGTTAGTTGTTACCTCATAACACTTGAGATGGCGGAAAACTGAATTTTGTCAAAGAGGGTTGATGTGTCGGCCGTCTGACAGATAATTGGTTTGGGATTACCGACTGATATTCAATCCAATGCGTCGAACCAAGGTTCATGACCGAAGTTCTGAACGAGCTGAAGTAATGAGATAAGTTCATATCCTTCAAACTGTGGCGATCGAGGACACCTTCAGTTTCGTGCTTGTTCCTTATTTTTCCGTGGCTCAATAGCTATAGCGTATATAGGAGTACCAGACGCGCATTGTATAATCATAATTTTTTGGTTTCCGGTACTACACCGGTGACTCTACTGCTCACAAATTGTGTCGCAACCACAACCCGAAAAGCGGTAACGACGTTTGCAATGCGGGTTATGCATCTATATTGAAACATCTATGCAAAAAAAAAAAATCATCTAAATGAACAACGAGTAGTCTCCGCAACCCAAGCTAAGTAAATCAAATTACTTACTTCGAGGTGCCGTCAATGAAATTACAACTCCAGCGGAATATAATTAACATACATCACAGTTAAGCTTAACACCTCATCTTATAACAACATTTCGAGTAATTAGTGCATTTTAAGGTTATGGTAGCCCAATACTATAGGTTGTGATTACATCACTCCCCAGAAAGCTGTGCATCTCAGAGAATTACTGCGTGCCGTCCAAGCAGGCTGAAATTGTAATACAGAATTTGGGGCGATCAAAATTGTGTCGCGGACACCACACTTGACTGTCCAAGCTTTGCAACTGACCCGTGGCGGATCGTGGCTTGTAAAGTAAGGGTACTGCACAGTTCTATGTCAGGATATGTGCAATTCATTGATGCACTGAATGATGGCTTCTTGCATCAAACGACTGCAATGCCAGATGTCATCCTCTACGGCATGAAAGAATTACAAATAGCCTGGTATGGAATTGTGCAGTATCTCTACTTTACAAACCAGGAGTTTTTTAATTTGCGTAGAGATATCAAGAATTAATGTCGCTTTGCTGATGTAAGGGACGAATATCTTAATGGGAAGCAGAAATTTGTCTGTGAAGCTCAGCAGTATTGGACACAATAACTGCAATGATTTTTGGTTGCTTTGTGTCTTGAGTTTAAGGGCTGTTTCTGATAGTTTCCCACTGTTTTATATTGTGACGAATTTATGTTTTTTATTTCTAAATACATTAATTGAATCCCCATGCTGATTTATGGGGGTCGTTTCAGGTCATTATGTCAAAGATTTATGGGCACATGGACGTTTGGTGCAAAAAGGAACTAATGATTTCTTAACAATTTTTGCTTCGTCAACTATAGATAGACTAGTGGCCCGTACCGTCATTATATATGACGGCAAAAGCTAACACTTTACCAAAACCCCCACCGTCTTTTGGGCTTCCTCATCTTTCCTATATCTAATACTGAAGAAAAAGATTCCATGGTACTCAACTTTTCTTTTTGCCAGAAAGGCAAGCAGACTGAGTTCCATTTCTCCCCTATTATACTGAAGAAAATGATTGCAAGGTACCCAACTTTTTTCCCCTTTTTGAAATCCGAATTTTCTCCTATCTTATTAGTTCTATTTTTCCCCTATCTAATACTGAAGAAAAAGATTGCAAGGTTCCCAATTTTTTTTTCGCCTAAGAAAAAGATTGCAAGTAACCTCACTTTTTGTCGCCTTTTGAAATCTGAATTTTCTCCTATCTTATTCCCATAGAGCGTGATAGAAAAGATATAATTATAGTTATAAATAAATAAATAAATAAATTAATAAATAAAATCATGACGTGAATTATTATATAGTACTGATATTATAACATATATGTCAGTCTAAATGACTGGATGATTAATCAATGTTGTACTTATGCATCGGAGTGTACAGTATATCACAGAAGTCTTGGGAATCAGTGGTGTGAGAGTAATAATACTCTACTGGCGCAATTAACCAATCGAAGTGTTGTGACAGGTCTGAAAAAACGTAGTTACATACAGAACGGTCGGCGTTCGCGTTTCAGCTTTTCTTTGGGTCCTGCTCGTCGTTTTTTCCCACCTCTGAATCTTCAGGAAAACGAAAATTCACTTTTCTTCATGGACAGAACAGCCCCAAACATCGAGCACCAGCCCTAGGTGATGAAACTAATCGTATGAATGAATTATCATTATTATTGGTACTCTTGCAACACCGATGTTCTCAACTCTTTGCTGTACGTGATGTCATGTCAAGCTATGTGCATAACCATCATAAAACGGCCAAACGATGAGTTAACCAGTCACTCTATTCAACCATGCTACGCCCCTTCAAGATTAGCTTCTTAACCGTAAATTTTTAAGCACCACTCACCGTATCAACTCAGGAAGTTAATACATACTGTAAGGGCGAATTAGTAATATGATACACCGATGATTCAGAAAGAGAAAAGTTACTGGTCTCCCCCCAAAAAATATAAAGCATAAATAATTTTATGATTCATAAGTGAAGAATTTAGCTAATTGGTACTTCTCATTTACTTTGCGAACTAATAAAAGTTTTCGAGCAGAATTATGCCATTTAGCACCGGTTATGAGAGAGAGCAAACATCTTTAGATGGGCGGTACGTTGTTGTAATTGAGGACTGAGCTATGGTTATTGCACAGTTCTATTTGTGAACAGTCCTGAGAACATGAAAAATTGTCCAAAGTTCGAGCATTTCTTGTCAAAGCGATCGTTGCCTTATCGATGAACACCTACTATTGCTAATCTCAGTTCAGCTGCTCGTAGAAAAACACTTACATTATCTCTCGTTTGCTCCTCAGATGTTGTCAAGCTCACTGACAACGATCAGAAGAGCAAATACATTCCATTAAGAGTGACTGTTATTGACTCGTAATAAGCAGTGAGTGATAGCGACCATACTCACACCAATATTGTGAGATCTCGGCTTACTATAGTTGCGGTGCTTTGGATTTCGCAATGCACTGATTACCATTAAAAGAAGGAAACCATCAAATCATAGGAGTCCTCAAATTAGAGTTTGCCTGACAACGCAGCCTGGAAGGCAACCAAACAATATTGTGCTAATTTACAAAGCAAGAACTGACTGCAACATGACCAGACAACAATAGGGCAACATGCCGATGGAGCTATGGCTAATGAGCTTTTTTCTTTCACTTGGAGGAGATGTTCCTTGTACCTTTGCCCCAAGAATCGGTTCAGGCTGACTTGAATGCGCTTTAATTGGCATGTGTTAGCAGTGAAGCGTCTCAGAAGCGCGACTTATTGACAGCTAAGCTCAGCCTTATAAACTAAATGCTCCTTATGACGCCCTCGGCATAATTTCGACATCTATTGGAAGCTTCACCTTGTTGTTTGTTATTTGACTTGCATGAGTTTGCAAGTACGACCATCTGATTTGGGATTCAAGAGAAGTTTTTTAATCTTATTTAAAAAAAGAAATAAGCACATTGATTGATAAGTGTGGAGCTTCCATATGATTATTTTTATTTGCGAAATACTGTCTGACGATGTAACTTTCTTTATGCTGACACGTAAAATTAAGGTCAGTCCACTAATAACTGCTCTCATTTGGTCGCTATGGCGCACCTATTGGCAGTGATCAAAGAGTCGTGCAGTACTGGCCAATCTATGCTAGTTTCAGGTCAGCTTGTGCCCATCTAAATTCTATTTATCCAACACAAAATTAAATTGGTCAATCGGAAAATGCAATTCGCCATTTACGAAAGTCAATTTGTTAAAAGTGATATTTAATTTGTTGATAACTGGAGACAACTTTCCTATAGAGACTAATGACAACTTGAATGAAGAATGCTCTTCAAAGCTTGAACGTAAAACGAATGAAAGGCGCATGTTCGAAAAATATGGGAGTTTATTGAAGAAATGGTTCTTTTTTCCAGGTATGTTTTTTTTCCGTTTGCGATACAGCTTTTTCTCGGGGAGAAAAATTTGGTTTGATATGACATCAGTAGGTATCTAAGATACACAGCTACAGTTCATGTTTTGAATTGTTAAGTTTGATTTCCTGATAAAATCAATTGTTTCACAGTATGCTCTTAACCCGGAAGAAAGAGAGTCCAACTCAAGCAGAACTGACTTCGGCCCCGCTCACCTCATATTGACAATTAGGATTTCAGTTGTAGAGCATTCTTGACAGAAAATATTTAAGAAGTAAACCAGTAATGCAGTAATGCGACGTATCATCGCAAATGCTTTGTCTTCATTTTCGGCGAATGTGCAATCTTGTAAACAAATAAATATAGATGAAAATTATATGTTCATCACCGCGTATTTCGATAGTTTCTGGCAAGTTCAAGCGCTTGAGTACAAGAACAGTTCCACCACAAATGGAAACACGGAAAAGAGGGAAGGAGGCAGGCACCACTTTGATGAAGTGCAATTAGTGGCTGTCACTACTTTTGAAAACCAATTCTAAAAAAAAAAAATAGGAGAATAAAGTGCCAGATGCAAAGCGTCAAAATCAGTTCAACAATGCATGAACAATGCGGAGCTGTCACAGCAAATTTTTTGCCCCTATTTCTTGAAGGCTCGGTGTGCTTATATTGTTCTACGTTTAAAACAATAATTTTTAGAAGCGTAGAGAAAAGAGGATGCAAGTGTTTTGCTGACGTGAAATTGACAGCGCTCACTATACTCTTCATGTACGTTCTACCCGAAAGTTGAGCAGACAGGTGCAGTGTAGCACTTTTGTAACTGTTAGTGTCGCACTGTTAGTATTCTTATACTCAGGTGTAGGGCAGCCATCTAATTCTAAGAATGACCGTCCTGTGTTTATATATTTATATTTTTATTCATTTATTTATATATATATTTATTTATTAATAGGTTTCGTGTCACGCTCTTAACAAAACAGATAGGACAAAATTAGCTCTGGCCTTCGTAGTTTCGTCAGTGTATTCATCTGCTTGAAGACCGTGGTCATTCTGCCAAGCTTCGTAGAAAACTGATAGGTAGAAAATATTCCAAGTTGCAGATGATGGCACTCGAACAGTATAGCTGATTATGGTCTTTCTGATGCTCTTAAGACTGCACAATTATCGACGCAAATGGTAATCTTCAGCGGTCAGCAGGCGCGTAAAGATCTTGATGATTTCTTGGCAGCAAATTGTTTTCTTCATTTTGGGTTCTTCATTTCTCAGGTCACAATATATAAATTCGGCAGATGATCATGGGAGCAGAAGACAATTATTTCACTGGCAGTAGACAACTATTTCTTCTCAGAAAGTAGAATTCGCTTCAGAGCCCGAAATTTGAGCACTTCAATAAAGGAGTTAGTTAAGTATTGAAGACCGTATTCTGGATACGGTGCGCTTACATCGTATATAAGCTGACAGGAGTGGCATTCAAGTATTTTGTTGCAGTGTTGTTTTACCAAAGATTTTACTTTGATAGACGCACGTTTAATTAAGAAAGAGGATAGGGAACGTAAAAGAAGAACGAGACTATAACAGTCTCAAGAAGGAAGACGTGCTAGAAATGGAGAGAGCAGAAAGATTACGGAGAGTTGCAAATCAGCGTGAGGGAGAAAATGTGGAAACGGCAAGTCAGAGAAGAAAACAAACATATCGATTATTGCGTTAATTTCTTCACGTACGGGTCCACTAGTTCTAAAAGAATCACGACCATGAAGGGACCAAGGTCAGAACAGTGTGGTCTCAAAAATCAGAGCGCTTTCATGTATATATACTGGAAGATAATACCTGCCTAAGGGTTCTCATACAACAGAGCAACTGCAGGTTATTCTGTCGGTACTCCACTCTAAGAGTAAATAATAATTTCATCATAGCACTGCGTACTGCATTTGCAACTGTAAATACAATACCTACTCATGGTTTATCAACTGTAATTACCGCATCAGCAAATAGTACTTCATTAGCTATTATAAGTGCTAGATTAGCGATATATATTGCATTGGCTATAGATATTGAATTCGAACTTAACGCGGCAGTATCTGTAAATCTTTCATCAACTGTAAATGCGGCAACGTTCATAAATATCTGCAAGAGTGGTAAATATTGTTCAACTGTAAATATGACAACAACGAGAAATTATTACACCCTGCCGCGGCAACTTTTACTCATCTATAAATACTTCATCACCTGCCACTTCATACCCGTTAAGTAAAGCTCCCAGATTTGTTAGACCCAACAAGGTAAGCTCGAACACATTAACATTTCATCTCTGTGCCGGATATCTCAATCGGCAGCGAACTTTGTCTGACTGGGTGTGGGAATCTCCCAAAATGCTATAGAGATCACTGACAATGTACCTGATACGCTTCATAGGTATTTTAGTGTTGTATTGACGTGCGATCTCTGTTTAAAAAGTTTTGTTAGGCCAGGTTAGGTGAAGTTAGTTTAGGATGCTTAAATTGTGCCCATCATCCTAAACTGGTTGCCACCACCCGCAATTGAGGTACTAGAGAGAAATACAATAACTTTTTATTTGTTAACTGGATCCAGTTCTCGATCATAGTCATGCAATGGGTTCGAGAATTAAGCTAGTTGATGCCAGCCACAGAAACTGTGTAGACCACTAGGCACCGTGATTACTGGAAAGAACTTCACAGAACACGGACGGCACTTCTCCCAGTCTGTTGATACCAGAACGAATTAACGGATTGGGGCTTCAATAAACTTTCGAGACTCTTGGTGCAAAATTGCACAGGAGATATCTGGTTTATTATTCTTAGCAACAACTAATTAGAAGACTATAGAGTCATTTCTCCAATAATAGTTTTAATTTACGAGAAATCGTTTTGATAGAATTGCCACAACTTTTCAGCTTTTAAGCGAATTTTGCTTTAAAACACACTATATATAGTAAGCTTCTCTTAAGCTTATATTAACAATAAGTATGTAACGCCATATAAAAATAATATTGCTCATTTTACTCTACTGCATCGAGCTTTACGGCAATTTCATACATATTCAATTTACCAAATCATGAGGGAACTGTTGATTTTTTCCTTCTGCTAGATAAAATGCTAATGCACTGGGTTATTGCAGTATAGAATAGTTGCCATAACCACGCAACAATGAAAGATACTTATATAAGTATTACTGCAGAGTGTATCATGGGTAATATGTAATCATTGACCCCACCATACATTGATAGGACACTGAAATCAGGCTCTCGCAATTGGGTTTGGAGGCCGATTTGCGTCAGTGTTAATAAAATGAGTTCTACTGATCACAGAGACCTCAAACAACGAATAATTTCTTTGCCGTACCATGAGGAATGCGTTGCAAAGCAGGGAATCTAAATTGAATATCATATATCTTCAGTAGGCGATGTATATGGTACCTCAAACCGAGAATAATTGAAAATTCATCATAATTTCTAAAAATATCCAAATTTCTTAGAAAAAAAATTAGCTCACAGATGCTACGCGTAGTGTTCTTTGACATCACATTCAATGAATTTTTTTCCAACGACGGACTTGAAGCAAAAACCTCAGAAATTGATGTATGTAGAGCTTTCGGTAGACCTCAACCCAATGGCCGCAACAAAGGGAGGTTAAGAAAACCTTGTGTTGAAAAAAAAAAATAAATTAAGACCACAGTAATGCTATATTGGTAGCAATGAACCAAAAATACATATTGAACTATGAGATAAAAAACACTTTTTAAAACATAACAATTTAGGGCTGATGCAACCCTTCATTACTGGAACCATCTAAAGCTGCACATCGTGAGTGTCAATATTATTTCACATAACTGCCTATGTATATTACACCATTTCGTGATTGCCCATGGTAAAGCACTTCATGGTTTCCTATCTTCCATCACTTTTTGGAAGCCTGAATTAAATCAAATCACTTCACGGGTGCCTACGTAAATCACTTCATGATTGCCAACATTACATCATTTAATGGATGACTAGGTTTCATCACTCTATGATTGCCTAATTTATTACTAAATTAAGTCACATCTCATTCAATCCACTTGAGTACCTAAAAAATTAATAATATGACTCAACTCTTTCTGCCTCTTCTTTGCTGGAGAAACAACAAAATTCATTATCGTCAAATTTTATGGCCAGCTAATTATAGTTTTTTTTTTTGCATTGGTCACATCTACGTCAACCCATCAGATTCCCTGCAAAAAAATTATTAACGTTGCTCAACTCCTTCTACTACTATTTGGGTAGTCGTTAAGGGTGTATACCAAATTATTTTATTTATTAGATGTTTACTTGGTATATTATTACAGATTGAGCATACCTACCACGAATTTTAGAAGCTTCTATTCTACAAAATGAGACTGTTTAATTTACTAAATATTAGGTAATAATTTTACTCTACTGCAAATATCAAACTTTGCAATAAACAGTTGCTCTACGTAAATACTCTTCAAGGCTTAATGTTTTCCTGAATTTGTTGCATATAGAAGTTTTAGCAACTATGTACAGGTTTGCCAGTCATTACTGAATGTAAAAGAATCTGCTCAAATAGCCTAAACAAACTATGAAAAAGTAATGTGAGAACATATGAAAATGCGTCTGCGGCACCTTGCAGTCAGGCCCAATTGAGAGACCGAAATCTGCCTTAGGGGCCAGTGTCTCGTCTGTGTATGTTGTGGTTTGTGATGCAACATATTTTCATCTCTTTTATTGATATAGGGGAACCAACAACCTAAGCTTTTCAGTGAACAGCTTATGAAATTAGGTCATTCTATATATAATGACTGAATATTTCAGGTACGCCCTCCGGCATTCCATTTGGAAAGTCTTTGACGTATCAGAAAAATCAAAAAGCGAAAGTACTTGAGAGCCTAATGAAAGATTTAAATTTCGATTATTCGACGACTTATGTAAACCAAGTTGGTGCACCACGCTCTGAAAATGACAGCAAAGAACATGCATTGGTACTTCTTCAGTGTTTATGTCTACGTCCAAAATTATATCATGAAGAGGATACATTGCACTACATTAATCGACCGAAGCATCAACACCGCTTAAACCCGGCCACTTATTGTCACTCCGGCCCCTGCCCCGGTAAGCTCAGATCACCTGAGCCCCAGCCCCGGCCTTAAAACCTGCCTCAGGGTTTTTTTTTTTTTTTACATTGGAAACTGCTGAAATAAGACAGTATTTGTTATTCATGCAATTAAATAGTTTTTTAAGACATGAAGATTTGAAAAATTAGTCTTATTTTTTACACTTGTTTTAACATATTATTCCCAGCACATTCACATTTATAAATATCAATATTCTTGCATTCTGAAATGCCCAGCTGACGTTATTCACTAGTGAAATCTACTCCTAGTGTTCGTTGGTTTGTGTAATGATACGATTGAAATCACCAATATATATATATCGTATTCATGCTAATGTAGCCCTCATCTATACAATGGTTGCAGACGAACAAAAACTGAAGGCGAAGAAAGTGCATAGGAATCGCTCTCCACGCACACTGCACACAACCGCGAGCACCCTGAGGCCAGAGCTTCACCAGCGCAACGAACATTGCGATGCGATTTTTGCGGAAGACATGTGGCCGTAACCGGCACCGATGCACGGTGTGCCGCGCGATCTTGGTTGCGTCAGTGGGGACAGTATTTGCTGTACCTGACATTGGGTGTTTTGCGGGTAACGAATTTATTGCGTCGCAGGAGTTGTGTGGCAGTGGAATAAACGATTAGCCGAAAATCTTAGCTGTCAAACTTGTGGGCTCAGCTGCTGTCAATAGAGTTAATAATGTCTCACCTTCTCATCTAATCTGGAGTATCAAACTACTTTACACGTTTCAGCTACTTAAACACACAGCAACATTCGAATGCTGTAAAGCAAAAACGTCTGTCAAAACACTTGCTTGTGAAATAGCCTTAAAATGATATCGTCAAAGAAAACAGGCTAACACTGGGACAATGAATTTCCCTCCATTCAAATAATTGACTCGAGTGGATGGTAACAGTTTTTGTTTAAGTTTCCTGTTTAAACTCAAGAATGTGGACAATAAGTTGGGAGAGTTACAAAGTACTTTGCAAAACAATGCATCGATTGTCTGAAATGTACTGAACTTTATCTCTGCTCTATGGGAAGCCTACAGCTCAATAAACACGGTATCACCTCGGCATTTGTTGTGTGGGAGTTATTAAAAATATTGTATTGTAGCATTACGTATAGAAGCTATGAATTGCAAGAAAAGAATGAAATCAGAGAGATCAAGTAATTTTTAAGCAAATCTGAAGCACATCAGTGACGATGTAGACTGTTAAACCAGTCATTCACAGTGTACAGGAAGTCCTTGACGAAAGCCACCGTTGTTCTACCCATTTTTTTTATTTGGGATGAAAATCGTCACCTTCAGATACTAGGTATATTTTTGAATCAAGAGAATATATATTGAGTACCTGGAAGCAAATACTTTCAGCCTAAATAAATAATGTATGTGAAACTGTGTGACTTATATCGAGTACTTCCAATATAACTCCTGCTTGAACTTCAAAGTCCCCCATCTGCTCCTGTCCCAGCCGCAGCCAAACTGTGACCCCTAGCTGCACCGGCTCCGGCCAGCATTGGCCACCCCGGCTCCGGCCTTGCCAAAATATCAGCCCCGTTCGCACTATCGTCTCTCACGACGATTTTGCGTTCACGTAAGCTTTCCTGCGCGCGCCACCACTAAAATAAACACTACCTAGGCAAACCTAACCTAGCCTAACCTAACCTACCCTTACCTAACCT
>LQNS02278157.1:8962366-8982155 GCA_001587735.2 Parhyale hawaiensis
AGTGCGCCCCGGTCGGTCAATACATTGCACCCACTACAACAACAGTTTGATCTCTTCAAGTTGCTGACGATCTGTTTGGCCAATTCAATTTCAGAAAGCTTAGTCATATTTTGCCCAGAGCAGCCCGAAATTACATTATTTCTGATTACAAAAAATTACGAATAAATGACAGGCAAACTGCAATTAAAATTAACCTTATGTCACTGTCCACTAGAGTATTCAGGATACAGAGGAGAACCTAAGTCAAGGTTGAAGAAAAACCCGTATTCCATACAGACATGGCGTCTCTAATGCATGACACCCGTGCTAGAGTAAACCAAGACTCGATCTAGCAGAGGCATATGTCATAGGCCTACGGCGCTTGAAATATGCAGTAATGGAAGAGTTCACCTTCTTATGCGCTTTGACGATGATAGCTGATATGCATCGTCCAGAAATTTTGGATTCTATTTGGTGCTCACTTTATCAGTATCTAGGTTTGTTAAGTCAAGGATCTAACTTCTGGCTATGGGATCAACGTACAGGCCGGAGAGAGGTCAAGAAATACATAAATATACAAGTGTTAAAAATCATACTGCACGTTTGTAGTTATTATATGGCTATAATGAACTGTCCTTTCGAAACGAGTGTAAAGTACCGTCAATTGCATGAAACGAAACCGAGACGGTAAAATAGCTCATAGCCTACAAAATTAAGCACCAAATAACAGTATGCAAATATCTGCTGTGGTGCGTATACACACCCATTATTGTTTTCTTCTTTCGTTGTTGGTCAATGTTCAGAATGCTGCATGAATGCAGGTAAAACTGCTAAAATTATCTACTAAATATGTATCCCTTGTGGGGCATTAGCGAGCACCAAGTGATAGGCATTGTGAACCAAGAACACCAACAAAAAAGTGCTCCCTGCTTTCATCACACAATAAAGAGCTGTGCGTTTGAGGTGTGGGCATAGTGGCCAAGATCATCTGGCTGAAGAACAGACTTGGCCCATTAATGAATTGCAGAAATGGCTATTGTGAAACATGAATAGATGCAACTGTCGTGACGATAAATTTTTTCTTCCCACGGGACGAGCGACGGAAGTCCTTGGAAGATTCTCACTCTTAAAGTTTGCTTATCCGACTTTCCTTTTCGTCGTTTCAGATTTCATTGCTTCCGAGAAGCGGTCATTTTTGTGCCCGTTAGTAAAGAATTGGCGAAAAATATTTGCTGATGGTCTCGGGGAGATAATATTATACGGCACAACTGAACGAAATTTCCAGCATCCTCGTATACAGTACAGCTCAGAGTCTTAGATGTTAAGGTTATGCAACTGTACTCTGTGCTAAATACAGAGCACTTACGAATAAGGGAAATAGCTTACTGACTTTAGGGAAAAAAGGGTATGGTAAGGGAACCCTTGGCACATGGTGCTGCTTGGTACCAATAAATAACTACGAGATGTCAAGTGTATGAATTATCCTATTGCATATTTTTTTTGCCATTCATGTGCATTTATAGAAAACAGCTCAGTCTAAATACAGCACTTTGTATAGCAGAGTCCGGTGAATCATTCACCAAGAAAAAAATCATAATGAACAGCTAGACTATATACCTACTTAGAATATCTATGCAAAGAACAACTAGAGCACTCTGAGAGCACATACCTGCGCCAAACACGGCCCGGTAACGAAACATTCAAACTTGGTCTGGAACTTTGATTTTCTCCCTTTGTATCAACACCAAAATCTAATCATTTGTGCCTTTTGACAGTAGTAACAACTTCTGTAATTTTCTTGAAGATCCGTTCACCACTTTTCGAGTTATGCTCCTAACAAACATCCTGACAAACATTAGTCAAATACGCAAACTGACCCACTGACAAAATTTAATCATTGCGTCTTTGAACATTACTAACAATTCCTGTAAGTTTTTTGTAGATCTTTCATACCTTTGCGAATTATTTTGTTAGCAAAGTAAAATGAAATACAGAGACAAATGAATTACCAGATCGTCACGAAAATGTGGTCATTTACTCTTCGAGATATACCTAACAACTCATGTAAATTTAATAAAAAATGCGTCCATAACTTTTTGAGTTATAGTGCTAAGGAATATAGGCAGATAAACAAACAAAAAGATGGATGGATCTTCGCCAAAAGTTCATCATCTTTTCCTCTTAACATACCTAACAATCCCTGTAAATTATGCAAAAGAATTGTCTATGATTTATTGAGTTATCTTGGTGACAGACAGACAAAGAGACAAACTGGACGAAAACATAAGCTCCTTGGCGGAGGCATTAATCAGTAACATGGAATGAGCCCAACACTCTCCCTGAAATTTAGTAAAGCTCTTTGCTTTTCTTCAAGCTCAATGTAACAACGTACTCATATAGGGTAGTAAAATGCCGTAGACTAGCAGGTATTTTAATTACAAATTCATCGAATACCTTATAAGGATGTAAGACCATAACTAGATCTAGTTGTGATACTTGTGGTAAGACTGAGGTAACGTTACCAAGATACAAGAAGCACGTGTCTACCCAGGTGGCTTACTTTCCTCATGTTCCGACCGTAATGATCATACACATAATCGTAAGAAATAATAATAGATAATAATAATACTTTCCAAATTGTGGAATGACTATTCTAAGGGCCTGGAGTCTCGCAGGAGCTCAGTGAAAACCTTGTTGACTTTGCTGGCTCTCGATACTTCGAGCGTTTGACCCCACAGCAGGGTCGGAAAGTCTTGACCCCCGGGAATGTACAGCATCAGCAAATACTAGACTTGTAGTCACTAGGAGGGCACTGGCCCTAGGGTCGGAGGGTGCTTAGTTGTCTGTCGGGTATTCCGTCAATGTGACACCATGGCCTGGAGAGTCTGTGGTCGACTACGGCCGTGCACTCCACTGAGCTCAAGTGGGAATTTAATCTGCGGCACGAACCAGTAAATGTGGGTTCATAGTCAGGGTGTGCGGTCAAGGCGATTTTACTGTTATCATTAATCGGTAGAATATTGTAAATAAATGCACCAGTGCACATGTCGAACGCCTGGAGTTAAATATTTTGATCCTCCGTAAAACTGCAATAAACGAGATAACCAGTTACGGGGACTTCCCGGGCTTCATAGAGGGCCGGAGCGCGAGTCGCTGCATGCCGCTCTCTGGGAAAGGACCTGCTGGTCTCTCTACAGCCAGCTATTTAACCTAATAGAGCGCTTATATTTGAAGATCGGTTTTCATAGCAATAGATCAAAAACAATTACATACATAGCAGTTCTGGGAAACAGCTGAGCACTTTTCTGCAACAATCGCATCCCTTTGAGCAATAATTGCCACTGCAGCCAACGTGGCTTGAGGACCTCGGATGAAAGTGTCCTGCAGTTCGCCAGTGTACTGTTAACAAAAGAGGTGAATATAAAAGAGTGTCCGACCTAATGAGATTTGCGAATTGTGACTGTTGACCTCCAGCTCTGGATAATCACTCGCTTTTTGACGCCTATTAGCAAGTCATGAGAACAATTCGCTAGTAAAGAATACCAGCATTGTTCCCGCTTCATAAAAGCGAGCAGTGGAGAGAGTTCCGTGGAAATAACAATAAAGCTCAGCTTATTGCGAGTGACGTTCTTAATAGGCGGAAAATAGACCACCTCTCTGCTCAGCAAAGTTATGACCACCTGACTATTTACAGTGAATCACTGCACCGATAGTTTTGCTTACTTCTTATGATATGGGCAAAGTGATATTGTTTTCTTCTGATGAAATTCACCCAGCTGTTTGTTTACTTGTAACCATATTCCTGCACTAGTTTTGCTTAATTTCCTATATACTTGTGTAGGAATGTGAATCACTTGGCATGATATTCATGATATTTGTCTAGCAGTTAAGCATGTCTCTGAAAGAATCCAGGGAAAAATATCATTGTTTACTTCTAATGATTTTCGCTTAAGTCAAGCAAAAAAGCTGGGTGTGTGAATGCTTTCTTTACAAATGCAGCGGACGCTGACAAAGACTATCAGGAAACGTCATGTATGCGCATTCCAACACTAATCAATCACGTGTATTAACAGCTAACCATACGTTAAGCGTACCACTTGCTTGCATGAGTTCTTTATAACTGCCCTTGTTAAATACCTCACCATTGATGGTACACCACGCAGTGACGGATAATTGTTCTAATTTATGCCAATGCATGATCATCAAGACAAACTGAGCACCGAACTTTGCTGAAGTTCGGGGAAACTTCTAGTTAAAATGTTGGGCTCTTGAGAAATGGCCCAACAAGAAAGTGCAAACAAGCAAGAAAGTTGAAGCAACATTGTCAGATGCTGTCAGCCATTTGCTAGCCAAAAATACTAGTCGGTTACGTCTCAGATCATACGTAGTGTTACCAGGTATTGTTCGAAAAAAAAAAAACATTGTTTAATGGAGACGGCCGAGGGTAAACCGCCAAAGTCGTCAAGATTTCAAAATGTTAGCATAAATGCATATTATAAGAAAAAGCTTACTGCATATACTATAGGAGTCATCCAATGCGTGAGGTTTATTCACTGGGGTGTATTGAAAGGGCACTGAATTGGCATGACGTCAGGAAAACTTAGGAGTCAGACTACGTACTTTGCTATTTATAATTTATGCACCAAAACCATTACGGGAAAGGAAATTCCTAATTATCACAGGTGCAATTTTTATGTGTTCTGTGACTGCTAGTATTTGCGTTGGGTGCCCTAAGTGGCAGGTACTTAATGCTTAGTGCATCACGATATGTACATCAATAGGGTATTTGATTGGGATACGACACTGAAACATGTTAATTAGGTCGCTCGTGAGTTCCACATAGCGCCATAATTACAGCTAGACCATTTCAACATCTTTCGGGGCATCTCTTGGGCTGTGTTAGTTAAGCGATATTATCACCATCCTCCTCTCAGGTACGCCAGCACAAATATAGGAGTTTGTCTTAGTCTATAATAATTGTTTAGTTGTTCTATTTGCCCTAGCCCTTAATATACATAGAAAAGAAATTGAATGTCTGGCCAATGGCGATGTCTTTATATAAATGTATAATTACATATATTTTAATATAAGTGTGTAATAATGAATAGTTGTTACCAAAATACTCAGACATATATCAATATATACAAAGAGAAAGATGCAGATAAAGAAACAGTGCATTTTTGACTTTGAAAAATCAATGTAATTACAAAAGTCCTGAATAATAAATCTGATAAGAAGCGAATAGTTTTTGATTGATGACTAGACTACTATACCCAGATTTCACCTTGTCGAGCAATAGCACTGCATAAAATAATGCTATACGTGCTATAATGTGCATCATCGCTGTTTCCGATAACTAGAGGAACGACAATTATACCGGGTTACATTTGATAGCAAACTATATACCCATTTTCTAGAGTCGACCGTGACTGTTTTTTCAACGGAGGACAAACTACAGCGCAGTCGCACCCTGCACCTCGTTGCATATTCTGGACTAATCGACACCAATCCATCAGGCTGACTTGAAATGCGTTACCGTGTTTACGAGAATCTCCCACTGATGATTAGTGAAATGATACGCACGTCATAGTTTCACAATGGATGCGGCTAAAAAGCTTCCTAATGACGCCGAGAAAAAATCGGCCGTCATTGTGAGCCGTGCAGAGCCAGTACGGACCCCAGGTCCGTAGCACGGCCGGGGCGTGAGAAGCCAATTCTCTCCAATATCATCCATCTTCGTGCGCATAGACCATGACTTGGAGGCGCGACCATATGCAGTCTGTTTGTGATCCGGCATCGAAGAAGGCCCCCGCTATCGATGCAAATCGAGATCACAATGGACAGAAATGCTGTTACCTGATGGATGGTGTTCATTGCTTGATTAATGAATAACAGCATTCAGCTCTGATCCACCTATCTGTAGCCTGCCCAGTTCAGATGATGACCGGGAATGATGGGAATACGAAATTAGAACTGCACTCATAAATACCAGCCCACGCTCTGTCGTAAAGTGATGTTAATCTTCCTGTGCTTTCGCAATCGACTAACAAATCTTTTGTGGGGTACTTCAGAGATACATTTGGTCTGCTTGCTATGATGCATGAAGATCAAAACGACTTGTTAGGGCGGTGCGGTATTTTACATGAATGCAGCTTTTTATCCTTCACGTCCATAGTACACGACACCAGCTGGTCGCGCAGAACAAAGAGGAAAAGATGCCGGCCATTTAATTAAAGTCTTGACGAATTTCATAGTTTTGTCTGTTTTCTCCTATAAGTATATGGCATATGTTTCTACAATTTTCTTTAGAGAAGTAGCTACATAAAGAAACAAAGAAAGCAAGAAGATGCTACTTGCATTTTTTACCTATAAGTGACTTCACATATCTTTGGAAACGAAATCCACTTAGAGAGGGAGGACCTTTTAAAGGACGACGATAATTTGACAAACACACTCTCCCGCACGAGGAACATATGATTTTTCCCTAACGAGGTCAATGGTGTGCTTTGAAGCCCTTCTCGTTAGATATTAAAGGTAAAGGTGAGATCAGCTCCTCATGCAGGGATTTGATTGATGGACTTGCTGATCTCCTCAGACAAGGTCAGCCGAAGTTGGTCAGTGAAGAGAGAAAATTTGTTTCATTCCCTTAGACGGACGCCGGAACAGTGCCTTAGAGCTTCAGAAGGACACTCCAGAAATGCATCATCAGGGTTAAGAAGCTTTTACTTTCGGTCCAACACTGTTAGTCACATGCGATCAATGTAGGTGGATAGTCATAGCTAGTTTAGAGAGCGACTTGCTAGCACTTTCGTTGGCGGTTCAAGCACTGACAAGGTATTCAGAGATTTCAAGCGTGTTTTAAGCTTGTGGCCCACCGATGGATGTTCTGTGTGCCTGCTAAAAGTTCTGTTACTAGCCATCCCCTCCAGATAGAATATTTAGAGATAGACAGCTAAAGCAAGGCCACCTAGAAAACAGATTGTATATGTGGCGATAACCAAGAGGGAATTGAAAAGACTCTGCCAAAATATACAACAGTTAGAAAAACACTCATTTATCAACGACAGTTTTTGCAAGGGCTGTGGGATAATTTTTCTAGAAACTGCATAATATTATTATTATTATAATAATAATATTAAATCAGTTAAATGTGATGATATCCTCTCATCTCAGGTTCTCACTGTAGATAAAGCATTAGCAGAAAGTATATAAGTGATGAAGCTATTATAATTTCTAGTCCATTTAGGTGCTTCCGTTCTAAGCTGTCCCTCTTCAGTAATGAATTTGAATTTTCCTCACACTTTGTGGAAAATAGTATTTCCCATTAGCAGATTTCGATATTGCAAACAAATTATTTTCAGCATCTTGTACTCAATGCTCTCATACAGCCCGTTCATACCATTTCGTAACATTCTTTCTTTAGTTACCGATAATGGCCGAGGCATAAGCGTCTATATATGCACAGCATTCTCCTATGACTAATAATTAGAGATATTGGTATTCTGCTCCACGCAACGTTCCTCCATATCTTCAGCATGATATTCATAACTGAGACTACGGCGTCGTGTTCCCATACCATGTTTGTTGTCCCTAACCTGATCCTTTTTGTGGCCCAACCATTTATTTACACAAATCTTAGGTAGGACCGTGAGTCAGCAAATCAGTGCTGGAGCTGCTCAGCCGCTGCTCTCGAGGAAGAGAAAAAAAATGACATCTAAAAAGGCAGGCGAGACATGAGCGACCTACACCTACCTACCTATTTAAAAAAGAACAACTGGTCAGTTGAGCAGTGGCCCAAAGTCGTTGTAATTAATCTATGGAAAATATAATCAATTACGGGATTGAACTCACAAGCTCCGTTTGCAATATTTCGGTAGGTAGCCACTTGACCATAATAAGCCTGAGTTTAATCCAAAAAATATTTGAGGCATGGATCATCTACCCTGGGTAGGTTGTTTTTAGCGGTCGTACGTTATAATGATGTCACTATAGCGACTGTTCCATCATAATCATGGCTTGATACTCACGGAAAATCTACTTTCTTATTGAAGCATCGACCATTGCATTTAGAATATCGCATCTATGAGCAATTTTCAAAATCAATTAGCGCCTGTAAGAATTTAGTTACGCTGCCCATTTTCTTATTTCTTCTATCATTGTTATTTCACCGCACAGTAAGTTCCTCAGCGTGAATCAACAAACTACGACTTCTCTAGATAGATCAGTTTCCTGCTCCAAATGGCAGGCAATTAACAAGAGTGAACAGTGCAAGAGTTGAAGTTGCTAATGGCAAGAGCTGCAGCAGGCCGGGTGGTTTAGCACGGCAGTAAATGGAACTGTCACGCTCTGATGCGATGCGGTGTTGCGGCCAGTGTGCAAAGCGTGGAGCGCTGACACTGAGCGCGGCGGTTGCTTAAGCAAGTCCACAATGGAGAGCAAATTGCAAGAGCTCCATGAGTGATTTTAATAGAACGCTTCTTACCCGAAAGTTTAAGGCTCAGCACTTGGGCAGAGGCTGATGAGGACTCGAAGCAGGAGCTGGTTAAAATGGGAAGTTTGCTCACTTTTAGGCAGGTGGAAACTGGCATTACCGTATTTTCTCCAGTCTGTTGTAACGTGGGTATAAATATGATTTATTTTATAGCTGATTGCTGATGTAACTTAATATTTATTATGAAAAAGTTGGTTAGAGTTAGAAGCATTGTTCTTAGTTGATATTTGGTTTCAGAATCAAATTCACAATTGGTTAAAGAGAATTATAGGTTCTAAATGTAGATTAGCCTCATCAGAAAGAGGAGTGATTTTTTATTTCACTAACCCTGGATGTTCGATACCATCGTTCACTTGAAGTGGGAATTAAACCTGATCTAATTTCATTCTCCAACTGAAAAGATATTAATGTTTGGACAGCATAAATATCAAATTAGCTCACATACCTGCTAATGGTGTCAAAAGCCGTGCCTTATGAGAAAGTCATAGATATCTATATCGAATTAGCATATTAACGAGGGGAACTAATATATCCAGTTAGCACCAAGCATCAAAAATTTGTCTCTCGGTACAATTGCATTGAATGAACCCTCAAGTCCAGGAGACAATAGGTGCTTAAGAGTCAACCTCAAGGGTTTCTCTGATGGAGAAACTTTACGTTCTCTTCACAAAATAGCAGAAGCTTTACCAATGCAATTACTGATTTTTTACACTTAAAAGATCAGCTCCACAGCAGGTGAACTATTGAAAAATGATTTTTTTTTTTGTTTGGTTTTTTAGACAGGTGCTTACTCAGTAAAATCAGCGTATATTTTACAAAGAAGAATGTAACTGAGAGCTACTTACGGTTGGCACTTAACTCCTAATTTCAAACAGTTCACTATAGTAATGGTAATAACAAATGTAACTGACTACCAAGGGACATAAGGTTTTGCAAATGTACATAATGGGTGTTCAACGGTTAGCTTTAGCATTTGCATCTATAGGGAGTTCACGGTTGAGCATGTATTAAGTACATTTTCAAAACTATTAAAGTGATTAAAGGATAAGTGTCTGTTAACATGGCAACTATTGTGGCTATGGAAGAAAAGGGTTACTACGACAAGTGCGCTAACAGGTAACGTGCTTATGTGAGAGGTGCGTGAGAAACTCCTCCAATGAAGCCATTGGGCTCAGCACACCTGGATCCCTACATAGTGCAAGTATAGGAGGTTAGCAGGAAGTGCTTCTCAAAACAGGAAACTCGCTGAGGGCAGACATGACCAGCGACTGGAGAGCTATTTTGTCATGCTACGGGAATAGAAGTGGAATGCAAAACAACGCACTAGTGCTAAACAAGGTACGCCTGTAGTTTGTGAAACAAGGTGGTTGTGTAACTGGATTTCTTAGTGCTACGGGAATAGTAGTGGAACTTAGAGTATGGTGTTTGTTTTAAACCAGGCATCACTGTTGTTTGAGAAAGTGGTGTCAGTGCTTTTCTATATTAAAAAATAATAGTAATATGCAATCATGACAATTACCTCCGCTAAGGAGGTTATATGTTTTTGCCGAGTTTGTTTGTTTGTCCGTCTTTTTGTCTGTCTGTCACCAAGATAACTCCAAACGTTATAGACGGAGGAGGACCATGTGATTAACTTCAGATGAAAATCCGTCCATCCGTTTCTTTGTTGGTCTGTTTTATACCATAACAAAAAAGTTACGGAATTTGCGTGAGTTGTTAGCTATATTACGAAGAGTAAGTGATCAAATTTTGTGTTGATTTGTCTGCTCGTTTATTCGTCTCTGTGTTTTATTTAATGATTGTTAGCAAAATAACTCTAAGGTATAAAAAGATCTCTAAGAAATTTACAGGAATTGTTAGTAATGTTGAAAGACATCAATGATTTAATTTTGATGATGATCGGTTATCCTAGCTGTTTGTGTGCTTGATGAATGTTTTTCTGAATATTTGTAATCAGCATAANTAACTCTAAGGTATAGAAAGATCTCTAAGAAATTTACAGGAATTGTTAGTAATGTTGAAAGACATCAATGATTTAATTTTGATGATGATCGGTTATCCTAGCTGTTTGTGTGCTTGATGAATGTTTTTCTGAATATTTGTAATCAGCGTAACTCGAAAAGTTGTCAATGGATTTTCAATAAAATTAGAGAAGCTGTTATTACCGTCAAAAGGTACAAATGATTCGATTTAGATTTTGGTAGCTGCATGCTTCCGTTCTCAGTTCTAACACCTTGTATCGCTCGTTCGATGCCCCGTGAGGCACACGAGCTCTTTGCAGATCATGGTGTGCTGACTCGGCAGTGTGTGCATGCACGGCTCCGTGGTGGAACTGCCTTCCTCAGAGNGAGGGCGACTGCGACTACACTTGCTCATCTGGGGCCAGTGGGCCTATACCCGCAGCACAAACCAGTGCATGTGGGTTTCCCAGGTGAGGGTGTGGTCTAAGTTGACTTTACCTTTACCTTTGGTGTCGATACAATCAAAATCGTACTTTCAGAACCAATTTGAATACTTCATTTCCTTTGCCTTGCATGGCGGAGGTAGGCGATCTCAGAGTGCTCTAGTTTCACAATTGTTAAGGTTGTTTATTATTCTGTATGAATTGAAAATGGTATAGGGTTACGTTAAGCAGTGTAATTTTTAATGATAATAATGCTATCATTAACTCCAAGAGAGCTTAATAATATTAGCTTTAAGACAAAGAAAGTGGGAATATCTATTATTATGCTTACAATAATACTATTATTCCAAAGAATAACTAGGGAAGCAGTATTAGAGAGCATACTTCCACCATGCACAGCATTGGCAAAAAAATGAATATGGTATATGTTCTTGAACCAGGATTTCCTTTTTGTCATCACCAAAACTCGGTCATTGTGCCTCTTGGCATTTCTAATGGAGGGAGCGCACTTTAGCTAACGCAAAAGATGAGCATGCAGTCACTCAACATTTCACATTGGCGGTCACGTTGCCATAACTACTACTTACAGCATTTGGATGCCACACTTAAAAAATATGAGTCGTTGCAACTTTAAACTAACTAAAAAATGGGAATTATATTCTAGGCTTGACAACTGAATCTTGTTAGAGGGTGCAGACTTTAGGAAACGGCTCATACCTACCAAATGTTAGTGCCACTGTAACAGCTAAAACTGTTTAATTCAGCTCTGGTTGGCGCCGCAGCAGCTTCAAATTCGTTGGGGATATATAATTAGACATTCTTATTAGTAGCGATAGTATCGGAATGTGCAAGCCGAAGCCTTGCTTGTTGCAACGTAACCTGATCTACGTAGAATTGTGTGGCAGTGTAACTTTTGCGCAAGTGTGAACCACCCCTAACAGTTTCTGTAGTTTTTTTTTATATCCGTCCGTATCTTGTTGTTGTTATTTTTCATTGACATACGCTGAGACAAACATGAAGTCGAACACACAAACCGATCATCGCCAATATTTGGTTTTTTGGGCCTTCCAACTTTTACCAATTCCTACAAATTTTACAGAGATTTGATCATAACTTTTTGGTTTATTTTACTGACAAAAGTAAGAACATTGAAACAAGCAAATGGATAGACCGATCATCACAACATTCAGGCTAGAGCCTCTTCGCATCATTGTTAACAAGTTTTGTAAATTTCATGGATATCCGTCCACAACTGTTTGAGTTATGTTACCACAAGAAAACAGGGAGACAAACAAATTATTTAGCGGCTCATTACCTAAAGTTAATTATTTGTTTCTCCTAAGTTGACAAATAATCCCTATGAATTTCAGAAATGAATCCATGAATTTTTAAGTCATCTTCGTGACAGACAAATATACCGGCAAACTGGGACAGAAACATAAGCTCCTTGGCAGAGGTAAATATAATAATGCAATGGACAACATTAAGCCGCATACCTACTGTATGCGAAAATAACTCCGAAAAGCCTTGTAATAATTGTTATAATACAATGGAAAATAATGTTATCTCGCGCCTCAGAATAAATGTGTTACTTTTCCCCATTGAGGACGAACACCTCTAAGTTGGAAATTTATGTGACCCAATAATTGGTGGTGCAATTTCCAATTCTCATCTAAAAAGTCCCATTCTAAAAAAGATTGACAACCTTTACCCTTTCATTACCCTTTACAGTGAACATCAAATTTCGTTGGCACTGTACTGCACAAAAATGGACTCGACAGCTGAGTTCCACCAGGCCAGCCAGTAAATGCTAAATGTTCTGCAACGAAAAATACGGAACTAAAGAAAGAATAGCGACAAATGTAGCGGTAACTAAAAGTAGAAGAGAAAGGAAAAATGTGAACATATGCCTGCATCCAAGTGAAAACAGACAGTTATTTTCATCATAAGCGATATAACATAAAAATTAGATCATGAAATCCTAATACAAAATTAAGTTGTAAGTAAAAAATTTCCAGGGCCAGGGAAGCGTCAAAGCACCAATTTCAGCAAAACATCGTGTCGATGCAACCAACAAAAAACGCAACTTTTTTTATTAAAAATAACGCGATTTTTACTGTAATTTTAGGGAAAAAGCCAGCACGACCTGAATTTAATGATGTCAAACCCCATTCGGCCAGAGCGTCGAAGCCTTTTCAGTTTCTTTGAGTGTTCCTGTATTTTTTCTCTCTAACTCAAACAGAGAACTGCGAGAGCGGAACAAACTCGGTCGTTTTCTCAGTGTTTTGCGAGGTCTGTGAGGTTTGCCAGGCACACTAACACTTCCCATCCAGGCTTGTCTCAGGTGAAGAGATCATGTCCTAACAAACAGATCGCTGCAGTCCCCAGACAAGCTTCATTCGCCAGCAAATGAAGCCAACGTTTACCACTTCAAATACAGAGTGAGTACAGCGCTAAAGACTTGTGGGCTTGAGCGAGAGCTTTGGTCGCTCTTGCGGTTTATGTTTTTTCCACCAGTACGTAGACGACTTTGTTTGTTGCAAGTGCAACAATTTATAAACTATTGCATAGTTTTAAGTAGCTACCCAGAGCGCTTTCATTTTAAAATTCAATTACACATTGCCGAGAAAATACGTGAGATTGCCTCCTTTACATCGATATTTATCAAATAAAAACTGTGTCCAACGCATAAAAGCTCTTTGCACATTCCTATCCATTACTTAAGCACTGCGTATCTACACCGCCAGATATATTAAAAATGAAATTCATAAAGTGAGACACAGTTTCCAGATAATAAAAAAGAATCTATACTGAGTGCCAACTCAAGAAGTGATTAACTGAAGCCGTTGATTGCTTTATAACCATTCAGCACCAGGAAACTTTCTAGTGCTTACACATACCAAAGGACAGCAGTTGTGACCACGAGAGCACCAACAGTGAAAGATCTTGAAAATCTTTCCCATATACTCTGTTGTTGGCACGGCTTCAGCTTGCACAATTTTTGTCTGTCCAAAAACATTCTTCAGATCTCAACTAACTATGCATTTTTTCCAATAGCAAGTACTGTTATTTCGAATATCTACTGTAATTTAACTGCAGTTAACATCTCAAAGACGTAAAAACATTTCAGCGAGATGTTCATGCAAGTAAGTTGATGTCACTGCAATGAAAGAATTTGTTCCAAGAGTTGAACGTTTCGTATTTTGTCATCACGTTGCTACCCCCTCCTTGACGAATACATTACAATAATTGTGGTGACAAATTTGAAGTTTCTATAACTCTGACCTACTTCATTTCAAGTTCTACGGCCATTTTTTGATATTTTGTTGTTTGTCAGACTCAAAGCGCATGCCCAAAGTTCATATCGACCCAATAGCAGTCCAACTGTAGAGTCTTTGCTGATTCAAAGCAAAAGTTGAAGTCAGAGTGTCACCAGCAAGCAACAAACAGTTCAATTCTGAACTGTGTTTAACATGTAGACGTTTGTCGGCTTGCATACGCTTTTCGGCGCCTGTCCGTAACATATGAGGTTCTGCCGCTCATCACCTCGTTAGCGCTTCTCAAGTTTTTATCAGAATAAAATTGTTGACTAAAATTCAGTATCGGAGTTTCTTTAGGGTTTCCCTAAAGTCAAGCTTATAAGTAAATTCCATTAGTTATTTTTTACTACAATGAGGCTCAACCTGAAAACTATAGTCCTCACCAAAGCAAGCAGAATTACACAACCCCATGCGACAACACTCCAACAGCTGCTGAGGCCCAAACAAACACTGCCGCCCCCCCCCCCTCCAGATTGTCGAAAATCAAGACTATCACCAGTAAAACTTCGTTTTCGATTGAAGAGTTGGGCGGTTAACTCTACACCTTCATAACGCGAAATACAGTCTCTGCACTATCAGCTCCGGACTGTTTTTGCCGCATTTAGAGGTTGTAGTTGGAAACTATTTTGAGTGGAATGTGACACTGGGGTATATTTGATGCGGTGTATTTGAGTGAACAGATGGAACGCAATTTATTCTCTGGTTGCCTCCGCCAAGGAGGTTATGTTTTCGTCATGTTTGTCTGACTGTTTGTCTGTCTGTCTGTCTGTCAACAAGATAACTCAAAAAGTTATGAACCGATTTCGATGAAATTTACAGGGAAGGTATGTTAGGAGGAACAGATGATTAACTTTTGGTAAGGATATATCCATCCGTTTGTTTGTTGGTTTGTCTGCCTCATTTTTCTCGATGCCATAAAAAGTTATGGATGGATTTTGATGAAATTAACATCAGTAGTTAGGTATATAACAAAGAGTATATGACTAAATTTTGGTAATGATCCGTTTGTTCGTTCGTTCGCTTGTCATTGTTTTTAATTTTATGCTTGTTAGCACAATAACTCAAAAAATAATTAATGGATCTTTATGAAATTTATAGAGATTGTTAGTAATGTTAAAAGACATAAATGATCAAATTTTAGTGTAGATCGGTTGGTTCGTTTGTATGTTTGACTTATGTTTGTCATAAAGTTTGTTAACACTATAACTCAAAAAGTCATGAACGGATCTTCAAGAAAATTGAACAAGCTGTTATTAATATAAAAAAGCACAAATGATTAGATTTTGGACTTTATACAAAGAAAATTATGGTTTCAGAACCAATTTGAATTTTTTGCTACCGTTGCCTCACTTGGCGGAGGTATGCGCTCTCAGAGTGCTCTAGTTGTGATTGTTGCGCTATCCTTGAATGGAATGTGACACTAGTGCAACACATGTTACCCTGTTGCTGTGAGTGCAACACACTTCTAGGTTTCAGTAACTAGGTCAGGATGTAAGTCGCAAGGCACTGTGACATGCGTGACGTGTATGCTACAGTAAACAATATTTGAAAACGTTGTAAGCTTTAGATTCTCTTTTTCTCGAAAAATGAACGTGCATTCTTTACTATTTCTGGTTGGATTCAGTGGTAACTACTGAGACCTATGATATTTTTAGTCAAAGATTATTCATGGCTCCAGTGAAGACAAAAACAAGCACATTAATCAAAGTGTCTGAGAATGACCTACTTCCATCNTACACAGAGCTATTCTGTGATTTCGGATCTTCTTTTTTTCATTCTTTTGTTTTCTCTACCCGCTGGGCTGGTTGCGTGGGGGTTTGTTAACCTCATGGAGTTTCTCCGTTCCTACGTCGCCAGCCTGGTGTGATTTAATAATAATAATAATAATGTACTCCTCACGACAGCAAGCAGAATTACACAACCCCATGCGACAACACTCCAACAGATGATGAGGCCCAAACAAACACTGCCCCCCCTCTCCAGATTGTCGAAACTCAAGACTATCACCAGTACAACTTTGTTTTCGATTAATTAAAGAGTTGGGCGGTTAACTCTAAACCTTCGCAACGCAAAATACAGTCTCTGCTCTATCAGCTCCGGACTGTTTTTGCCGCATTTAGAGGTTGTGATTGCAAACTATTTTGAGTGGTATGTGACACTGATGTAACTGATGCGGTATATTTGAGTGAACTGATGGAACGCAATTTATTCTCTGGTTGTGATTGTTGCGCTATCCTTGAATGGAATGTGACACTAGTGCAACACATGTTACCCTGTTGCTGTGAGTGCAACACACTTCTGGGTTTCACTAACTAGGTCAGGATGTAAGTCGCAAGGCACTGTGACATGCGTGACATGTAGGCAGCAATAAACAATATTTGAAAACGTTGTAAGCTTTAGATTCTGTTTTTCTCGAAGAATGAACGTGCATTCTTTACTATTTCTGGTTGGATTCAGTGGTAACTACTGAGACCTATGATATTTTTAGTCAAAGATTATTCATGGCTCCAGTGAAGACAAAAACAAGCACATTAATCAAAGTGTCTGATAATGACCTACTTCCATCGAGATCATCTAATCCATTTAAAGGAAACATAAAAGTGGAACTGCAATTCTACGGGACTGATTTATCGCTTTAGATAGAATTAATCAGCAGCTAATCACAAGCCAAGTGCGATCGAGGCTGCTGAAATACCAGCCACTTGATAAGTTAAAGTTAATCAGATTAGATCATCTCGGTTAAAGTAAGCGAGTCGAACGAGCTAAAAAATTGGTACAATGAGTACCTACTTTGCCGCATCTATCTGACGCCGCTTCGTCTTTCTAACATGGCGGATGCACTATAGTGACAAGTTATGCATCTTTGATTTTTTTTACTAACACCACAGTAAACTTGCACGCTTGTGTGTCATTTTCTATCACAATATTTTATTTATTTTCATATTTAGTGACAAATTTTCATGTTTTCCCAGAACAGAGCTTAATTCAATTTCTCATGGCAATGAAGCCAGTTTTGCTAATTAAAGCAGGACACTAGGCACCTAAGATCATATTTTAGCTGCAGCAAATCCCCCCCCCCAACAAAAAAATCCTACAATACAGAGAGGCAGTGAATTGGGAGTGCAGAATACACATTTTATGACTAAATGAACTTACAAACAGTTGCGTTTCTCAAATTCGGAAAATACATCGTAGTTACTGGGCGTGGCCCTATGGTAAAAAAAATTCTCTCTCTTGGTGTACCTGCCTCGTTATTTTTTATTTATTTATTATTTTTTAGGCTCTTCAGCAAGTTGTCCTCGCACATCTGGAGCAGATTCTTAGTTATTACAATAACGATATTTACACTATTCTTCAGCCGAGCAAGGTCTCATCGCTGTTTCTAGTTAACCTTAGGCTTCTGTGTCAAAAGGAGCCAGGTACAGGGTTTAATACTTCGGCCCGAAAACTGCCGTAAGCTTCTGGTTGCTTTTGTTTGGAAAACTTGGTATATAGATCTGAGATCACAAAATATAAAAAAGCCAATAAAATGCAAACCCCAGCTCTACTGTATAACTGCCTTGTGCGGTAATTATGAAGGTGGATTCTTCTATTCCCTCTCACTTTCTGTATAAGGTTCGAGAATAATATAACATATAATGAACAAGATTTCGCATAATAGATATTTACCTCCTTTGAGGAGGCTATGTTTTTATTGAGCTTGTTTGTTTGTCTGTCACCACAGTAACTCGAGAAAATATGGACGGGTCTTTACGAAATTTACAGAGACTGCTAGGTATGTTAGGAGAAACGAATGACTAGCATTTGGTACAGATCCGTTTAACCGTTTTTTTGTGTGTTTGTCTGATTCAGTTGTCGGCAACATAACTCAACTAGAACGACTAGTGGCGTAAGATCATCACCCGCGGTGGGAGCAAATTTCATCGCCGTCATTTTTTATGGCCAGCTAATCCTAGTTTTTGGCATGGGTCACATCGAGGGTAACCCCCCCCCCCAGACTCTCTGAAAGAAATTATGAACATTGCCCAACTCCTTCGACCACCTATTGGGTGGACAGACATATATATAAATATACTTAAAACTTCATCTAAAACATTATCACTTCTCTCACATCATTCGCGGGTGATAAAAACTTACGTACCGATCTTCATGAAATTGGTATGAGTTGTTGGGATTTTACTAGCAGTAAATGACCAAATTCCTGTGCTAATCTTTTAGTTTGTTTGTCTCTGTCCGTTTTTATGTAAGTCAGTAACATAACTTCCAAAGTTGAGAACATATCCTAGGGAAATTTGTAAATAAAATTTTAGAAATGTTAAAAGGCACAAATGACCAAGCTTTTGCGATAGTTGGTTCATCCGTCTTTGTGTTTGACTGTAATTTTTGATAAAATATTTATTAGAAAAACTATTACTCAAAAAAGAATAGATCGATATTAACAACATTTGCAGAAGCTGTTATTACTTTCAACAGGCACAAATGACCAAATTTTGGGAGATAAACAAAACTAAACCTAGTTTCAAGACCCATTATAATTTTCCGTTAACGTTGCCTTTCTTGGCGGAGGCACGCGCTCTCCGAGTGCTCAAACTTAGTATATAACGCAAAGAGTCCTTTACGAAATCGATAATAACATCTTGAAAGGATTGGCCTCGTGAGTTTTTCAATAAAATGTCTTTTTTCAAAAACCGCGAGGACTATTCCTACAGCCAATATGGAAGTCACTTCTCAGTGACAACGCTGCTCCAGCTGTATGTGCTTCTTGTGCCGGCGCCACTCTACAAACGGTGAGTGGAGTGAAGAAGAGGAGAAAAATAGACGATAGTCGGAGATGTGTTAGTAGCTAGAGGGGAAATGGAAGAAGTTGAAACAGAAAAAATAGGAGAAGGTAAACTGACCGGGCAGTGCCGGTTTGTTTACAGTGTGAGTTAGATTGAGTTCATTGTAGATTTACCGTAAGGGCACTCTACACTCTACAGCATTCTACAGCATGTCGCGCACAACTTGATTAGCGAACGTCGGTATCTATGATACCGACTTTTGCTATGCATCGGAACGACGTGGGAGCTGCTCGTCCTCTAAGCAAGTTGTGCTAGCGATTTTATAGTGTGGTTTCGGCACACTGAAGTAAGCAAAAGCTATGCTGTATAGGCATAGGTGTTGAATGTTGAACTTGGAGTGAATGAGAACTAATATTGCTGCCTACACACCTGCTATTTATATGGGCACACCGACTCATTCGGACGACCAGTTAACAGAACATATTTAAAAGGCAGTAGTGCCAATAGGGAATAATAATATAATAGGGAATATAAAATTACTCTGCGACATTTCTATTGATTTGTGCATGATTCCAGCTAAGGAGTTAACTCACCAAGCCAATACGGTGGCTTCTCATGGTTGACAGCATTCTGAAACCAATAAGATTTGACATCTATCTATCTATCTATCTATCAATCTATCTATCTATCTATATTATACTAAAAGTCTGTGAACCGGTCTTGCTTGCTTGTGTCTTGCTTGTGTCTTGCTTGTGTCTTGCTTGTGTCTTGCTTGTGATCTTGTTTGACACATCTTCTTCACTTTTAGATAGGG
>LQNS02278157.1:8989937-9020326 GCA_001587735.2 Parhyale hawaiensis
GCAATCACTTATAAATAAGATCCTCAGAACATCATATCAATATCATGATTCAACAAGAACCATGTCCCTTTAGGATGATCCTCGGTATGTTCGGTTGACACCAGATTGTGACATGGTAAATTCCCAATCTCCTTGCAACGTTCCCGGTAGATGATAACCGGATGGAGAATATAGAGGGAAGGTTGATGATATCCGGGGAACATCCCAGGAACATTTTCATGTTGCCTGGGGACTCCAATATCTGGCAAGCTATGCAAAGCTGTCAGAATAATATGTAACTCTTCCCAAAGCAATGCTCAAGTGAGCCAAATTACGCATAACTTGCATCTACCTCCCACCGCAAACCTGCACTTTGTATAGACAAGAGGAAGAGTTAACAACTTGAAGTTGTAGATAGGATACTTTTTATCTGCCGCCGCACACGCTTGAATGGAAGTGAATACTTCACACCTATATTTAATGTGACTTATTGATACAGACTGTGATTCCTCACTCTGTATCTTAGGTATGATACTTTGGCGCATGACTGTGAATTGTTGCATCTAGCCTGTAGTGAGTAGTAGCAAATATGAATACAATATAGCTCTCAGCTCTACTCATACTCTTATCCACTATCATCAATATTGCAAGTATATTGACTCATAATTTGTGGTTCTATGCCTAAACTCAGTGCGGTCCAAAGAATGCTTTATCTTACGTAATCATTAGTAAAACAGTTACTCGTCTTTGGCTGCAGTAAGATCTTATACTCCACAGCTTATTTTTGTATAGCATCAGTAGGAGTGGCATTAAATTGACCCAGTACGTACCTGCTGTACTGTACTTTAACCTACTGCCCTCCACAAAGCGCCGATGAGCAGGCACGCACCTAAAGCTGTTAGTCACGTAATGTATCAACCCAGCGGGCCTCGGCAGAGGGACACTAACGGTGCTCAGTGTCAATTTATGTTCAGTGGCCACGCATCTCGACTTATCGTTAAAAAAATGTCTTTTGCATGACTTGAATACGTCGGCATCGCTCTGAAGAGAAGAAGACACCGAGTAAATATTCCCAGAGTGATTACTGGCGCACCTCACCCGCGTGCTGATAAAAGAAGCAGATGAAATTCCCACGAGATAAGCTCCTATGGACCTGGAGAGCTGTGCGTATGTTAAATGAAAGAGATGAAACGGTGACCTGATATACGCTGTGTTGGAATGTACGTGCATCTTAAGTCATGGCAAGGTAATTTTAAATGCTAAGTTTTTTATATCTGAATATATCACTGCCTACAGTGCATGGAACATGATAACACTATGTGAAATTCAGCTAGCCTTAATAAAAAAAGTTACTTGCGTTTCCACTTCCACAGATCAAAATGCTACTGAAGTTGTCAAGATAAAAAAAAAAGAATGTTGTTTAATGATAATGTAATAACTGCGGAAAAAATTCCAACAAGACTGAAACCATATAAATAGTATTACTATTCTCACTGATAACAGAAAATGGGAGAAAAAAAGGCAGCAATTTCTAAAATTATTCCTTACAAGATCGAATGATGAAATTTTGTATAGGGGAATTACCCAATGACCGAACTAACTCTATTTCCGAACAAACAGTTATACTATTTGAGGGGATTTTATTTTCACCAATCAAATATAACTGTTTGTTCAGAAATAAAGTTAGTTCGGCAATTGGATAATTCCCATAGATGAGGGAAGCCATCAGAGTTACACTGAAGCTTCATTGACAGTAGGTTAGTTCAGTAATTCAGTATATGATTTCTAAGGGGCTTAGCCTCGCGCTGTACGGGTTAACCTGCAACTGCTTAACAGCTGCCTTTGTTTGTCTCAGTTAAATTTATGGAAGAGCTTACAGCGTGATTTGGTGTTAAATCATTTTTCATGGTTTTATCTGCAGTATTTATAGTTGTACAGTCAATCAAAGCATGACTTGCTCGTCATTAACATTTGATAATCATCAATGTGTACAACAGCAAATCTTGTTTCCATGTAGATTCGTCTTATTGAAATTCAGAAAGCAAAAACGATCTCCAATAGCCTGTGACGAACTTTATGAATATTCTAGATGTTTTCCACTTATTCAACGCACTGCCAGGTCATATTGAACTACTACTGTCCTTCTCCTAAAACCCTCTAAGACAGTGATGTACAAATATCCATTCTTAATCTTAATTCTAATGCATTTACCTCGTTTCAATTCTTATAATAGCTACAAAGAAATCACACGTATGAACATACCGGCAATACATGTGAGACAAAGTACAATCGACGCAATATTTACGCGGACTATGTTGGTTGTCACCATACCATACATTACAAAACTCCAGCTGCTTATTCTTTGCCTCCTAATGCAGCGAAGCATTCAGCCGAACTCCACTGTACAATCACGACGATCCCTGTCTGCAAAAGACCGTTTGACTTTGCGAGAGTTTATTGTCCTCAATATTCACGCATTTCTTATCACAGGGGACCACTTGTTCATGGGAACGATCTGGCGCTCTTCTTCATTATTCACAGCAGCACCCAGTCGCGGATCGGTGCTCTATAACAGCTATAACGAGCGTGTCACTAACAAGTGTGAGACTGGCCAACGATGACGCGATCTCTTAGAGCGCCGCAGATAATGGTAACTCTGCATGGAACGAGTCCGCTCGTTAACTTCTTAGCCTGGGAAGAAGTTCTTGGACGGCGACTCGTGCTTTGCAGACCGTACTATATTTGCATGCGAAGGTGCTATTGAGAAACCTACAAAATTACGCCGCTGGCCATGGCTCGCAGATCACTGTAGCAGTTGATTGAATTGAAGCTGAGTTAATGTCATGCTTTCACCATATGTCTATTACGCACTAATACGCTATACACCAGTAGTAAATTCTCTTATTCTTGGTTGCTCGTATGGATCGTAAATAGCCGTCAGAGTTCAATTGGCAATTGTTCCAGTTAACTTTTTTATAAGAACCTTGTGAAGCCTCAAGTCTTCATTTCCATTGGTATATTTCATTATATGTCTGCCCGATATGCATTCGCTTTAAAGCAGATGTGAATTCTTTTATTATCGCACAGCTATAATACCAGGTGCATCGTGTCCCGTAATTTAATGTAAAGTATCCACACTTTTATATACCAGGTATTCCATGACAATCCTGATTTTCAATTGTAAATAACTAGGGAGGTAGTGGGCAAATTTTTAGTTTAAGTAGTACAAATATAATGATCAAACCGACCATCAGTTGTAAAAATTGTATTCATAATGAATATACCAGTGTTACTAAAGATTAAAAACACCTATTACTTGCAGTCACAACACTCAAAGTCAGGGTACAGAATTTGCAACTCATCCTATATAACTGTAAACTTAGGAATAACCAGTGTCTTATTTTACGCAAAGCAGTAGTTTCCTATCATTTTCTAAAATGATTGCTATTAATCTTCTCGTATTAATTACTCAGAATTTGGTTTATGTAGCTGCACGGTGAACAGTTTGTTTTACTGTCGAACCCAACCTCGAAGAAATATTTTTTTTTTATGAATTATCAGTCTGACGCACCCTGGAATGAATGGGAGAGGTGAACGCCGACATCTAACATCGACGAAACTAGTGGTGTGAAGTTTTTGTTGCCGAGCGGGCTGATGCATGTGTGTCGGTAGTTGATGTACAGTATCTGCCAAAGTGGGATTATTTCAAAATACAGTAGCATCGCCTTCATTGCCAGGCAGACCAGAGCCAATTTATATTAGATAAGTTAGGCGGCATGCAATGGCGAACCAATAGCCACATTCCCAAAGAGACACCGGAACTTACGCCCCGGCCCTCTATGAGCTATTGCCATTGTGTTATTATAGGAATTTAATTCAAGCTGGTAAAACGTAAAAAAAAGGACTCCAGAATTCAATAATCGTCACACTTGGTACAATTAAGGTACTTGAGATTGCTTCTTTTCCTTTGCGAGTTTTTAGTATGAAAAACAAATGCAGTTCACCCGTGAGAGAACATTCAAAGATATATCGCTTGAGACGAAATGAAGCATGATTTTTTAAAAAGCACGGACGCACTTCACAGCTCCAAATTTTTTAAAAATTCACCTGTTATATAGTTAAACCAAGGCAGTCCTGTTTCTTAAAACATGAATTATAATAAGCCTGCTAGGGAAAGATGACAAAATATGCCCAGTTTTGCCATGCATCACTTTTTCATCAATGGACATTGGTCATTTATACGACACTCTTGGGCCAGTTGTATTTATTTATTTTTTTCCGTGATGAACAACAAGAAGCTTCAGAATTAGTACAGTCAGTGAACGCAGAAGTACCACAACAGCACACCTGTCAAGGTCTAAGAGACTTCAACGCCTCTTAAATAACGATCTTCTGCAATGATACACTGTCTACGGTGACTTGTTTCGCTTCCCTCGTTAAAATGCTTGTTTTCCCCACTGTCAAAAGGGTGATGAACAGAGATGATAGAAGCTTGTCTTAAGAAAATTTTGATATTTCATTACAAACTTGGCTTTCGACACAAATATAAGCGCAGGGGTAACGGTTTTGTGGAATATTCCATTCAGATGGCTGCAAGATAAAATAATCATTATGAATGCACCAACGTATCTCGTTTTTCATTTGCTGTAAAGTTTAATACATTAATAACTTATCTGAAAATGGTTAAATGTAACAGGTGGTCTTTTTCTCCATGCTCTATGTCTACTTTGAACGACAGCTTGAATGAAATTTTCAAACAAGAAGTATTACTAATGTGCAATTCATTGGGCCACAAAACCGCTAATGCTCTTACTTTCATCTAAGAAATATGCGAATTGCTATCAAGTAAGCTTATATAAGATGGAGATCAAGGATAAATTTGAACGTAAAATTGCTAAATCTTTCCATAATTTTTCCATGGTCGGCGCATGCGCACCTCAGTCACTTAGGACTGCTGGTAGCTATATTTTTAGATCAGTGCTGTACTCACTTCAGTTCATCTTTCATGGCCAAGAGTGGCCTTAAAGTATCAGTAAGGGGCTGCATTAAGCGAAATCTAAATTGAACCCGTTTTAGCATTTTCTAACAAGTCTCAAAGCTGTCATGCACAGACCCGATTCAGAGATAAAGTATTCATAGGTACGACTAACGCGAGAGCTGAGAAGGTAGAGGTACTTATATAGTCTATTCTCATTATTGCTAACCCAGATGAAAATACGCGCTACAGCTCCAGTCTTGAGACCTGACCAATGCCCGAACTTTATCCACTGAAGAAAATGTTTTTTATTCTCTGTGCATTTACGTCGAGCAAATAATTCTTTCTTGCCTAATGAGATTAGAGAAGCTCACTGCATAAAATCACCCAGTTCATCTAAAATTTTGCACGCAATCCATTTTCTCGACATCAATGACATTACCAGATCATTTGTCAGGTCTTCGATTAAACTGAATGAATAGGAAAAGAGGTTAAGGCTTTGAACTAACATTCCTGCGGGACTTTTGCTGGCGGATTTTGGAAAGTTGAACTCATGATCCGATGTAAAATAAACACGATAATGTAATAGTGTTTATTCCGACATCATCACAAGTCCTGGGCATGTTTGCAGGAGCGCCCTATTTCCTATTAGCGTATACCTGCTCCTATTTACATAGGCCAACTGATCTTGTTTGCCCGCCATGTGTTACACCTGCGATACTCCCTGGGACGACCGCTCCTTCCTCACTGGGTCCTGTGAGAGTGAACCGTGCTTGCGGCACTTTGAGTTTTACTTGCATATGTATAGCCGAAAATAGACTAATAGTTCTCACTTTCAGAGGTATGTCGTCACCCTTTCTGACACTGTGCATCCTATGCGGAATGTTCCTCATGGCATTATTTCTAAGTAAAATTATGATTGAATCATAATTAATTTGTGAACCAGCCCTGCTTCTACATAGATCACGAATAACCCTTTTGAATGTTGCATTATAAGTATTTCTCTTCATTTCTGATGCTTTGATTAGTAACTGAGAAATGAAAGACCATTTTATGTTCTGCCATAAGTCGCACTGTTTAGACTGAACTGCGCCTGCCCTGCATTGATTTACGATCGAAAGTACTTTGAGTTCTTAATGAATTTTGTGAAAATTTCGTAGCTTCTCACAGTCTCGATAAATGTTACTGTGGAGAGTTACAGACGCTCGCGGCACCTTATTTTTGTTCGGAAATAATCAAAGACAGCATAAGTCTCAATTGCGAACTATGGCTTGAGAAACATTCTCAATGCATACTAATGGAACTAAAAGTATGGAGGGATGTCATCATCCCTCGCGAACGGAGTGAGAGGGGTGATAATGCTTTCGTTGAAGATTTAAGTACATTTGCAAATATATATGTATATATATATATATATATATTTGTCTGTAGGCCCAATAAGTGTTCGAAGGAGTTGAGCAATCTTCATAATTTTTGTAGGGAGTTTTGTGGGTTGACCAAGATGTGATCCATTGGTCATCAAGAATGACGGCGTCGAATTTGCCTCCACCTCGGCAGAGCGCCACGAGGCGCTCTATTTTTCCCTATGTTATTACTGAAGACCTCATCTTGAGGAATGGGGCTGTGGCCTGGCCTAGTTCATCAAAAATGACTTCGTTGAATTTATCCTGTACCGCGGGTGATGGTCTTACGCCACGAGGTGTCCTAGGTACTAATGTTTAGCTATGTAATTTTAGGAATAACTTTTGCATTTACCGTATTTTGATATATTATACAGGTATTTCGAGAAGTAGAACATAATCTCACTTCCTTAAAATGTGAACCAATTTTAGCGATGTGTGTACAGTCATTTTAGCTAACAACACAGAAAATTTCCTACAATTAGGTGGATATTACAATAGCATAGGACCATCAACCGCGTGTTAAAACTGCGTAACACACAACTCTCTACTGTAACTCCAATAATTTCTATATTTCATCTCTAAAATATGACGTCATGCTCTGAAGAGGCATATTGCAGAATGCTAACTCTAAACTATTAGCTGTTCAGAAAAAGTTAGCAGTGACGCCTTTTACTAATCTATGAAAGCAAACATGAAATTATCTCAACTGCGATTGAACTCCTTTCAGCCTCTATAATTTGTTAAAATTCATTTTGTGGACCAATAATCTGAGCGCTTGCAAATTTTCTAGCATTTCATGACGGCTTCATTAACTTTTCTTTTGAAGTCAATGCAAAATTTGATAATACTGACCTCTTTTTTAATTACGCAAACTCTTATCAACGAAAATTTCATCTATGTATTCACTTTTCTTCACAGTGTTATATTCAATTACAACAATAGAACTTACAGTTAGACTCAGGGTGACTTTGTATCAATTTACAGTACTTAGCTTGCATTTAAATTAATGGTGTCCTGCGATTATAAGCACACGCTATTTCCGTCGGCGTCAGTAAAACTTTCAATTCCAAAGCTATCGCTGAACATAGGCAAATGTCAAGCAGCGGTCACGAAAATCCTGGAAGAGGGCAGAAATTGGAGATGGCCGAGCAAACAAATCAGGGTGGACTGCCCGTGGTAACTGGGTCATGCAGCCAGCGTCTGTTTTGGAGGATTATGTGCGTCTGTGGTCACTACCATAAACACGGCTTAATGGACTTAACAGGTGTAAAGTCATGCGAAAACTCCTCTCCAGCAGATGATGTAAAGGGCAGCCGAGCCGCGATCGCTTAAAAATGGGAGAAGAAAAGGTTGTGAGGCGCCTGAAAGGGAGTGGCTAAGCATCCTTACTCCTCTCAGCTGCATGCGAGTGACGACTGGAAAGTGAGGAAGAAACTGTTAACAGAAGTGAATTGAAGCGAGCTTTGCACAATCTATTTTTTCGAAGATTTGCGACGTAGATTTATTCAGTGATAAGAAGCAGCGTTGTGGAAAATCTGTCGATTGAAATTTTAGGGCTAACTAGGCATCGTGTGAAGGCTCAACACACGCAAAAGAAACACACAAAAGACGAGTTGAGAGTTTGCTTGATATAACATTTTCATAATATCTGCAGTTTTGCTTCGTTCAACGCTATAGCCAGCCCGTAACATTTCTACGAAAGTGACACCGAGTACATTTGCAGGGATACATCCAGACACATCTTTCCTTTTGCATGATTTGGTTATATGCATACTGAAGAAAGAAATATTTCTTGTCCTAGTAAGTAATCTCTGCATTAATTAAAAAAATAAGCAAAACCCGGCAAGCTCTTGGACTGAGCAATAACAACTTTGCAGTAACAGTTTTTGAAGCTGAAACTGACACGTTTGTCTGGAGCAAAATAAAAACACCGCGGATAGTTCGGCATATCATCTGCAAAACTAGAGCTACGAAATAGTGAAAATTTAGTAAATATTGTACAAATTTGCAGCATACTGCAAGTTTCCAACATGGAGTCGTACATATAATTTATGACTCGAATGTGATTGGATGCACTCAATATGTAAAGCGAAATTCCCATGTGAGTGTGGGCGTTGGGTCCTTTCCAAATACAGTACACAGTTATCGGTGTTTTTGATTTTTCACCATTTAAGAAAAAGTGCAGTTTGCCTTCGTGATTATCATTTCTATTGATGGGAACTTCTTTTAAGAGAATCATGCTGAACTCTAGTCCAAGCATCTACGGACCATCGCCTTTTACTAGAAACATCTTTCAAGTGCGTTACAATCGCCCTTGATGCCAAGCATACAATCAATAAACGTAATAATACATTTAGTTTTAGCAATTTGTATGTAAATATTACGCTCCTTATTACACCACAGCTTAGCAATAATAGGTACGTCCAGCGCGTGTATACACCCTCTTGCTCGTTTGTGATTCTCACGCTGGCTTTACCCATTATTTCAAAGGAATGTTCCCCTGCGCTTCGCTGCTTCCCTGTCCACTGCAGAATCAAAAGCAAGAGCGACTTCAGACCATATCGAAGGCAGCATCCTGTTTATGGTTTAGGGAGCCCCGGCGGTGCAGGCAGCAGGTGTTGCCGCGGGGTGACAAACAGGTCGGTCGTATTCAGGCCCATGACTCCCGGATGGCCGTATTCAATTAACCCCAATGTCCTGATACGATCTGAGACTTTAATGTCCTAAATAAGCAATAGATACTTTGCTGTTTGACTATACGCTGTTGTGTTGTAAGTTTTCACTCTAATATCCTAATACGATCTGAGGCCTCAATGACCTATAAAAGGGGTAGAGACTTTGTAATCTGGTCATATTGATACTGTGTAACTTTTCATCCCAACTTCCGGTGACGATCTCAGGCATAGATATCCTAAATAAGAGATTTAGGCATCGTTATTTAGTCTACTAATGTGTTGTAGACTTTTACCCCACTGTCCTGCCATAGTTAGCACTATAAAGTGATAATTTTAATACAAAGACCTTGCACGTCGACAATGTTGATGCGTTGTGCCTTATTAGGATCTGGAACTTTTGTGTGGTACATGAGAGGTTTGCTTTATTATTTTAGCTACACTGATGCTCTGCACCCAAAGTCTTAATACGACATAAAACTTCGACAGTCCTGATGCATTGTGATTTTTTTGCTTCAATATCCTTATATTGCCTATTAGGGTTCCGTGTCCACAGTAATATTATGTAAACTTTGTTACTTGATTGTACTGAGATTTTTTCCCAACTGTACTGATACTGCCTGGCACTTCAGTATCTTCAAATTAATAAGATCCGTAGATGCGTTTTTACCTGACCGTATTGATAACGGTTTCGCCCTAATGCTGTGATATGATCGAAAAATGTAATTACCTATACGGTATAAATATATGCACCTATTATACTCTACTGTAGAGCCGTACCGATGCTTTTGAATTTTTTAGCAATAGAGGGCTTTCACTCCTCTGATATTCTGAATATACTGTATGAGTAATACTAATAAAATCTAAAAGTGATTGTGCCCGAGGCAGATGACTTCACTAAGTGATGAGGTATGATCTATTCTAATATAGAGTCTGGAATAATGTTGAATCAATTCCTAACCCCGTCTGTCTCTTCTGCATATGTAATCTTTTGCCAGATGTACTGTAATTTCCAAAACTGTTTCCGTTAAGAAATAGTACCTAATAAGTACTCTTATCAAGTTGTTGAATTTCCAAGTCACAAACTGCACTAAAAATGTGCACTTTTATTCAATTAAAGTTGTTACTAACAGTTGCCATCATATGCGTGGAACCTCACTAATGCTTAAAGGTGCCGGTATAGCATACGTGATCTGCCTAAGAACCACGTACAATACATGTATGTAAGCCTATAAGTTAGCTTAGGGACCTATTCTGAGTAAACTGGACCTTTCGTAACCTAGTGCGGTTCGATTGGGCAGTAAAATCGACTTTTGGGACTTGACTTGTCGAATCTTTAGACAGATGCCCTGGCTTCAACTTGATGATTCAGTAAGTGATTCTTCTTCAGCTACCTGTGAGACTCCAGAAACTTAAGCCTGCTGCTTAAAAAGGAGTTATGAGCCAGCTAAACTTAAGGCGTTGCTTCTAACACTTACAACACGATTCGAAATGGCAAAGCCAAAGCTTCTGTCTGAAGTTTCGGACAAGTCAAGCATGAAGAATTTAATTTCTTCACCCAAATGAACATGCCCTTGGTATGCACTGATAGAACACTTCCACTGATAAGGTTCCTAAGGTAATGTCTGTATCTGTACACAGCTACTTGGCCGCGAAAATACCGTACCAGTATCACGCGGAAAGTTAACTTGACACGATATACTGAACACAAAAAGTAGAAGTATACTCACTAAATGAAGTCTCTGTGGGCAAATATATAAAGTAATTTTCTTTGAAATGTTTGCAGCGTAAAAGTGTGCGAGAAATACGATGCGCGCAGTTTGAGGAACAAGTGGGTCAACGAGATAATACCTGCCCACGGCACTTTGTGGACGCAACCTTTGAGCAGAGCAAGGACAGGTGAACATTCCTAAATTGGGGTCACTTTAATGATGTTCCCATGGAATGAAAAACACGCCAGTCCAATAACAAAATCTGGGCTGGAGGGAAGGTATTGTGTTGGGACTCCCATTCAATTGTCCTTGGAGCTGCAGGAAAACTTGTCAGCGGGCCAGTAACTATAGCCTTTTACACCCCTATTGTTTGCTTGGTGCACGGAGAAACAATGTAGTGTTACTGCGGTATCCCTGTTATGGGTCTGTGGGACGCTAGAAATTATGCCTGAAATCATCACCATGGATCAGCAAAAGATTAGAAAGTAAATTAAAGCAGTCAAACTTAAATTTAAGTATTGAGGCTAAGTGAATTCTTGTAAATGAAATTCTTCTTAAAATTGAGCGTTTTGGCTTATCGACCGTCCTCAGCAGTCAGGCATACAAGAAACGACGAAAGTTTCCAGCTAATGGGCTCAACAACAATGAAATAAAAAAAAACAATAACAAAGCCACAACGTAAATAAATCGAACTATTAACTACTTGTTTGGGATGGGATGCCATTTAGGCTCGGTATGAGTTTCTTATGTGAAGGCTCTAAGATGAGTAGTTCCAATTTTATCCCATCTCCCGCATTTTTCCATTAGATCCTTTTCTAAACAATGCAAATGTTCATGCAGGTTGATAATCCTAAATTCCTGCAACTCCATCTTTTTCGAGATTAGGGATTTTTAGGGATTAGGGATTAGGGACATAAAAGACTCAATCCGAACCTAGATGAATTGCAGGCATCCCTTCCCTTCCAAGTAGGTAAGGGTTAGACTGATTTCGTTCTAACTTACTATTATTTCTTTTCACTTCATTAACGTAGAGCCCATTAGTAGTGCATTTCATTGTGTTTCCTGCATGGTATGATTTCATGCAGCTGCTAATTATTCAGTAAGAGTCTCGCTTGGAACATGTTGCAATAGTCTTCACCTTAATAATTATGGTTAAATTATGCAAAGCAATATAACTTTATCTAATTAACTAAATTTAATCCATAGCAAATGCCATTGGATTTACTACATCCAGTGTTTGCAACGAAACAGTTGATTGACTTTTGGTAAAGATCTATTGCACTGTTTGTTTGTCTGTTTTATTTAGTACCATAACTCAAGCAGTTAAGAATAGATTTTTATGAAATTTTGAAGAGTTGTTTGATATACACGGCGTAAATGACGAAGTTTTTGTGACGATCTGTTCCCCCGTTTGTTTCTGTGTTTCCGTTGGATTTTATGTTTGTTCGGGATATAACTCAAAAAGCTAGGTACGGATCTTTATGAAATTTACAGAAATGTTAAAACCAATAATGATCAAAATGTGGTGATAATCGGTTTGTCTGTTTGTGTGCTTGACTAATGTTCGTCAAAATTTTTGTTAGAACAGAACTCAAAAAATTACGGGAGAATCTTCCAAAAAATAGCGAAACTATTATTACTGTCAAAAGACACAAATGACCATATTTTGGTGCTGCTAAAAAGGGAAATCCTTGTATCAGAACCAATTAATTTAATCGTTAACGTTAGCTTACTGTAGAAGGTATGCGCTCTGAGAGTGCTCTTGTTTACGTATGATTTTCGTAGCGAAAATTTGCTGCAATCACATTTCGAAGACAATAATGCATACTCGATATTGATGTATAAAATTATTAGACGTGGCAATATCAATACATAACATAGCACGTTGAAGCTTCTCATAACTATGCTTTAGTGGCGTTGAATTATGAAAAATAATCCTAGGAATTGTATATATCCGGTTGTAAGCCTTTTGGTTACAAAAAAGGTGGAATTTAGTTTCCTTTCGGCTAGAGTAATATGGTCCAGGTATACCTGTAAAGTTCATATACATATTGTGATGCACATGAGTTCGACGTATTTATGAATCGCTTTCTAGAAAAACTTAGTAGAATCAAGAAGGGCCAAATTTTCAGATGCTATAGTTTTTACCTAGAATATATAATATATATTACGTAGTAGTTGTAAATTTTTCTCATTCTCGATTAAGTTGTATTTTATTCTTGTTTTGATTTTCCTGATTTTTAAGGTATACTGGCATTATTAAGAACGCTAACTATAGCATAAATACGTTCAGTTTTAAATTTCCTCCTACACTTCCTTTGTTGGTACTGCATTTTGAAAGACTAAAAAGAAGGTTGCCCACATCCGGTGCATAAATGCCCATGACTTCATGATCCTTTTCAATGAACGATCATCTACAACGATAATTCATGCCCCTGTAAGATCATCAATTACACTTTATGAAGTAAGTCACGTAACATAACCTCCACAAGCCATTACGCATAATTTTCACCTCGTGTTCCCGAAAAACTGCTCGTCATCATTAATGATGATAAACGCACCTTTTATTTGGGACCGAACTGACCTGCTCTTCAAAAGCCGTGCTCTGAAATGCATTGTCGTCTCAAGTATCATATTATCGAGCAATTATTACCTGGAATGGGATCTTTCAGTACCTGGTCAGCCAAAGCGAGGGTGTAAGTTTCCGTTAATTATACAACCTTTGGAGCGAAGAGCTCCCCTGACCCTGCCCAGTTTTTGACCAGCTGGTGTCGGGGTATCCGATTGCTAACTGCGCAGCCAAGTTCCTATAGCAATTTCCTTTTTTATGCTTTAGCCAATGTCGCCTGGAAACCACGTCTATAATAGGTAGAAAATGTTAGCAGTGTTAATCAAATCTCATACTACTGCAAAGTTATTTCCGTGTGATTATTTCTATGAAAATTCAACTTTCGTTTTGTATCATCTTATATGGGTATTTCTAGCCACACTTATTGCCACTTGAACAACAATTTAGTTGCTACGATCGACATATCGGCATAGAACGGGGTTACATGGTAACATATAACAGGAAGACGACTTATTTGTAAAATACTGTTAGAGACTGGTGTGTCCTGCCGCTAAACAACGGCACAAAGTTTGTGAAAATGTATTTCTAATTTTCTTACTTTTGGTACTGATCTACAAATGAAAGCTGCACTGCATCTGAGAACTCATGGGTAAAAAAAGTGAAACATTTTGCTATCTGAAAATTTCACATGGAGATCCGACTACGCGAAAATATAGTTGCCCAGCAGAAACCCGTTTTTCTCCAGATAATGTTCCTAAAAGGACACTTTTGACTTTTGGCTGCTAAAGCATTGAGGAAATAATGCAAAGTTGACAAGATTTACTTCTTTTCTGAGGCCTAGACACGTTTCCAGGCCGAACCAAAACATTCAAACGTTGTAACATGATTGTAACGGTAACACATTCACCCCCAAAATAAATCTCTAGTTCTCCTAGGTAAAGCACTACTCATAATGTCGCAAAAGTTGGACAGTGTACTTTGTAGGGTTGAGCCCCAATTCCTGTGGGCACAGCACAAAAAAAGATTTAAAGGAATGATATTTTATTTTTTACGTTGTTGTTTTAGAACATTAGACATTGAAATGTATAAATACTTAGTTTATAGATCAATATATTAATACCTATATACACACTGGTTTTCACCATAGTGAGTTGACTGCCTGGTAGAATACTTAATACTAGTGAACTCATGCGTGAAGAATTCACGCAATAACCTATACGTTTGCCTAATGCCTCTAGGCCGGTGCGGAATCTCCTCTTCTCGTATTTGCTTCCTAATTTTTTTCTTTTCTTCATTGATCCTTTGTCGTGCTGGCATCCTTAGGTCTTCCATATAGACAGGCAGAAGTAACATCTTGAGTAAAACACTTCAACAAACTTAAACAAAATACCAACTTATATACAATGTGTTCGCTCCGTAGGAAAGATACCGTTGATACCGTCTTTCCACCTCGAATATCTGTTTTTTTTTTTATTTGAGGTGCTCAAACTTTGACCTATGAAGAGAAAACTGCTTCGTCAAAGGAAAACAGTAAGCTACAATAAATAATTGTCTACTGTCCGTGAAAACTTATGTTTCGTCAGTTTCGTTGACAATTGCATCAAAGTGGGAAGAATAGCTCATGCAACGAAATCATCTGTGGGAAGAAACTACGAATCAAGAAGCATGAGAGTGCCAACGGAAACTTCAGATATCTTCAATGCTACGATTTCAACTTCGGCAATGCAAGAAATGCATTCAGACATAAGGTCGCCCTATACTTTGCCGTAGAGTCGATGTATGGAGAAGCTAATACTCGTACAAATCAGACTAAGCCTGCGATGTCTTCATTGTTGGAAGTTCAACTGTCCCTGCTTAAGATACGCTTGCCATCTTCTGCAACCCGGCCTATTTTCTGCCTATCACTTTCAAGGGAGCTTGAGAGGACAACCAGAGCCTCCAACCTTGGCTAAATTCCGCCTATCTATTTCGTTAAGAGCGTGACACCGAACATGTAAGTATTATTTATAAACGCAGACGGTCATTGTTAGTATTAGATTAGATCCTAGGGCACCATTGGGATGAGAGTGTGCTTCTCCTTGAAGATAAAAATATTAGTTAACTACTTACAGCTATTGACAGCTCTGAGGTGATAAGACATTTAGGAATTTTCATGGTAACCCTTTGCACCCTCGCATTGCGAATGCCCCACAATGAAATTTGCCGAATACTCAACTTTTCCTTTAACTATCAAATTGTTTTTATTATTAATACTACACCGTGGAGGAATACTAGGAAGAAAATAAATATGAATTACTCAAAAAATCAATCATGTTTGACTTGAACTCTTGTATATCAACACAACCATACAACTGAAATATTTTTGTCACAATTGAACTAGCGAGCTTAGCACATGATAGTTACCAATGTAAAGTGATGGTCCTCGGCTGAAGCCATCAAAGGACGAATGCAACCAATGACCCTCACTGTGCGACACATCGCCCAATGTACGGAGACAAGCAAAACTTATTTTATGAAACAAGTTCACCAACTTATTGTGAGCACACAACCAACTGGATGACTCGACGATTCTGTCAAGCAGACGAAGGTCACTGGCTGTAGCTGAAGGCAAGACAAACTGGGACAATCCTCCAATACAGGTTGCAAGAAACCATTGATGTATTTAATGGACTACATCGCTGCCATGGCATGCATCAATTAATGATGGGCAATTACAGGCACTGGCTGCCCAATCACAATAGTATAAAACACTATGTATTTGTACTATGTATTTTTGTCCGAGCTGCAAGTAGGAGCAGATGACCGAAAGGGCCTGCCTCTGCCCATAGCAGAAACGTAAACGCAAGGTTAGGTCGAAATGTTGCTATGACTCTGGAAATAGCTAAATGCTCAGAACAATTTTTTCTTTGTAAATTTTACGTATTCCAGAAAATAATTGTATTCAGCCTACCGTCATTTTCACGTCGGCTTCTTAGTATATTTTCTACGTCTCAAAAAGTAAATAAATCTAACATGCTTTTACCTTGTCGTCAGTGTCATTTTGGTTTCTTGGTATAGTTTAACTTTCATCCAAAAAGTTGTTTACAATCTGCCGCCATTTTCACGTTGGCATCTTCCATTGTAACCACGTTCCCCCTACCCGTGTAACTAAAAGCAATCTATCTGGTCGTGCGAGCGCCTCGTCCAATAGCCCAAAAAGAGAATTCAGTAGATTTCCCCTCCTGTTTTCTCTTTATAAAGCTTAGCCTCCGAGCAGCACACAATATNATTATCGAGCAATTATTACCTGGAATGGGATCTTTCAGTACCTGGTCAGCCAAAGCGAGGGTGTAAGTTTCCGTTAATTATACAACCTTTGGAGCGAAGAGCTCCCCTGACCCTGCCCAGTTTTTGACCAGCTGGTATCGGGGTATTCGATTGCTAACTGCGCAGCCAAGTTCCATATAGCAATTTCCTTTTTTATGCTTTAGCCATTGTCGCCTGGAAACCACATCTATAATAGGTAGAAAATGTTAGCAGTGTTAATCAAATCTCATACTACTGCAAAGTTATTTCCGTGTGATTATTTGTATGAAAATTCAACTTGCGTTTTGTATCATCTTATATGGGTATTTCTAGCCACACTTATTGCCACTTGAACAACAATTTAGTTGCTACGATCGACATATCGGCATAGAACGGGGTTACATGGTAACATATAACAGGAAGACTACTTATTTGTAAAATACTGTTAGAGACTGGCGTGTCCTGCCGCAAAAACGATGGCACAAAGTTTGTGAAAACGTATTTCTAATTTTCTTACTTTTGGTACTGATCTACAAATTAAAACTGCCCTGCATCTGAGAACTCATGAGTAAAAAAAGTGAAACACTTTGCTATCTAAAAATGTCACATGGAGATCCGAATACGCGAAAATATAGTTGCCTAGCAAAAACCCGTTTTTCTTCAGATAATGTTCCTAAAAGGACACTCTTGACTTTTGGCTGCTAAAGCATTGAGGAAATAATGCAAAGTTGACAAGATTTACTTCTTTTCTGAGGCCTAGACACGTTTCCAGGCCGAACAAAAACATTCAAACGTTGTAACATGATTGTAACGGTAAAGCATTTACCCCCAAAATACATCTCTAGTTCTCCTAGGTAAAGCACTACTCATAATGTCCCAAAAGTTGGACAGTGTACTTTGTAGGGTTGAGCCCCAGTTCCTGTGTGCACAGCACAAAAGATTTAAAGAAATGATATTTTATTTTTTATGTTGTTATTTAAGAAGTTTAGGCATTGACATGTATAAATACTTAAGTTTATAGATCAATATATTAATACCTATGTACACACTGGTCTTCACCATAGTGAGTTGACTGCCTGGTAGAATACTTAATATTATCCTAGGGCACCATTGGGATGAGAGTGTGCTTCTCCTTCAAGATAAAAATATTAATTACCTACTCACAGCTATTGACAAATCTGAGGTGCTAAGACATTTAGGAATTTCTATGGTAACCCTTTGCACCCTCGCATTGAGAATGCCCCCCAATGAAATTTGCCGAATACTCAACTTTTCCTTTAACTTACAAATTGTTTTTATTTTTAATACTACACCGTGAATGAATACTAGGAAGAAAATAAATATGAATTACTCAAAAAGTCAATCATGTTTGACTTGAACTTTTGTATATCAACACAGCCATACAACTGAAATATTTGAGTCACAACTAAACTAGCGAGCTTAGCACCTGACAGTTACCAATGTATAGTGATGGTCCTCGACTGCAGCCATCAACGGACGAATGCAACCAATGACCCTCACTGTGCGACACATCGCCTAATGTACAGAGACAAGCAAAGCTTATTTTCTGAAACAAGTTCACCAACTTATTGTGAGCACACAGCCAACTGGCTGACTCGACGATTCGGTCAAGCAGACGAAGGTTACTGGCTGTAGCTGAAGGCTGTAGCTGGGACAATCCTCTAATACAGGTTGCAAGAAACCATTGATGTATTTAATGGACTACATCGCTGCATCGCACGCATCAATTAATAGCGGGCAATTACATGCACTGGGTGCCCAATCACAATAGTATAAAACTGGAAGTATTCAGCCTCCAGCGTTGTTTCGTACTATGTATTTGTGGCCGAGCTGCAAGTAGGAGCAGATGACCGAAAGGACCTGCCTCTGTCCATAGCAGAAACGTAAACGCAAGTTACGTCGAAATGTTGCTATGATTCTGGAAATAGCTAAATGCTCAAAACAATTTTTTCTTTGTAAATTTTACGTTTTCCAGAAAATAATTGTATTCAGCCTGCCGTCATTTTCACGTCGGCTTCTTAGTATATTTCTACGTCTCAAAAAGTAAATAAATCTAACATGCTTTTACCTTGTCGTCAGTGTGATTTTGGCTTCTTGGTATAGTTTAACTTTCATCCAAAAAGTTGTTTACAACCTGCGGCCATTTTCAGGTCGGCATCTTCCATTGTAAGCACGTTCCCCCTACCCGTGTAACTAAAAGCAATCTATCTGGTCGTGCGAGCGCCTCGTCCAATAGCCCAAAAAGAGAATTCAGTAGATTTCCCCTCCTGTTTTCTCTTTATAAAGCTTAGCCTCAGAGCAGCACACAATATGTGGGGTCACGGGCGGAAATGCGGCGGATGCGAACTGTGAGAAAGCCGTATTCTCTGGCAGGGACTGGCATATAAACAGTTAAAGGCAGTTCTTTGGCCCATCGATCCGATGGCTTGTGAATGTGACAAGGCGTTGTTCCTGGGGGCGCTCTACTGGTTACGTACAGCTACCGCCACCAACTGCACGCCGGCGGAAGCGCAACAGAAAGAAAATCAAACGTAACTGAGACTAACAAGTGGAGGACTAAGTCGGCATGTGCTGAAATAGCTGTGTTTCATAAAATGTGCTTCCACTTAACAACGTAGCATGATAAACTCTAAGTAATATTTCTATTTCTTCAAAGAAGCATATATAGCTAAAGAATGTAAACATTTTATTCGAAATAAAGTAAATTATCTACCTGAACAGTCTAACTCTAGCTGCTAAGATAATTTATATATTTACATACTATATATTTTTATTTTTGCCCTCACTACCGTGCGGTTGAAAGCTGGTTGTTTCATAATTTATAAGTACAATTTACTTCACTTTGTCGAAGAAAATATTGAAACAAAGTGAATATTTGCATAGTCTGAAGCGTTACAAACCTCACAAACAAGCTGCGTTCACCCCACCCTCGGCTGTAGGTAAAGCATTTCACGCTCCAGGCTTATCGCATAATGATCGCCTATCGATTGGCAGCTCGCCAGATTCACTCTTGTGTATTTTCGGTTACGCGCGGTCAGCCAGCATTCCTGGTGGGCAGAGATGCCGCGCGAGGTAGCGCTCACCAGCACAAGAGCTGAAATAAAATGAGGGACTCAGAACACGAAAATATCGGCCATTGCCCGACAGATAATCAAGTTACATTGGTACCCTGACCATAGGTCAGAGTTGGGTGGGTGTAAAACAAAGCTAATAATTTACCAAAAATGCATTTTCCGCTTGTTATAGATAACGTCTGTAAAAGAGAGTTTATTTTCAAAACCAGATATGAATTCTAAAATACATATTTTTACAAGCACCGTTGCTAAATATTGGAGATGGGATACTCCATTTACTGTACTCGGTTGTTTTATCATAAAAGAAAGAACGGATACTTTCAGCTGATCATTCAGGTATGATAACGCTATGAACTTTTCTAACATAATGGTTAGCAACATTCCATGCTGAGTTTGTGAATAGTTGTATTAGGAAAATGAATAGTGTCCACGTTACTCTAACACTTCTTTTTTATTAATTAAGCTAGGTTCTTAACTGTATTGATAAATGCTAAAAAATTATCCAAGCGATGCGACCCTGATTAGCATACACTATAAGATAATATTCTAACGAAATTTCAGACAGAAGAATTGCAAAACAAAATAGCAGACTCAGAATGCTAGTCTTTGAAGTTCCGCACTCATACTATCACAAATGCATTTTATTTTTGCCACATGTTTTTCAAAAAGAGGGATAATAACTTGTGATGTTTGGTGGGGAGATACATCGAGCAAAAGAAAAAAAACTGCTGTCAGTGAAGCACACAGATCATGACGTTCCCACCCATTCCCTCTTAGCTTTTGGAATAGCTCACCCCGCCAAAAATATTTTAGATACTCACACGTCATTAATTTTCCACTTTACACTAACAGCTGCCGTCCAAGACACTTCAAGACAAGTTCGGCATTTGCTCTATTGAACTCAGAATAAAGGGGCACTTACGTCCAATTGTCATCTCAAGATAAACATTCCGTACGAACAAAACTACAGGCCAGTAAACATCAGCTTTAGTAGCAATTTGTCACACGACTGTGACACCTCAACATCTGTTAAAGAATCAAGTCAACCACACCGCGTGGATCCAAAGTGAAGCCAAGCCATCAGCCAGGCAGTAATTTATGCTTCACTTTAGATATAGTTTTCAAATTTTCTTAGCTTATTTCCGTGTTAACCCCTTGGCAATTTTTTGCGCTTTTCGAGTCAAATTTACAGTTATGAAAATTTAATTTTTCGACATTTTCCATCTTATGACTTCCTAATAAAATAAAAATAAAAAATGGAAGTAATTTCCCACGCCAGGCCTATATATATAGGTGTTTAATCAGACGCGATAGTTTTGAAATGAGAATGATTTTGTGAAAACTAAACTACGGGCTAAGCTATCTACATCTAGTGGGTTAAGTTAATGGGCTGTCAACTTGGAGAATTTCATGAAAATAAGCTCATTGCCTTGACTTTACCTTTGCAGGAACTTCAGTCGACAGCATAGCTGACGATACCTTCCATTGAGTACAAAGACGAGCAGGATTGAATCTGAAACCGTCTCAAGATTGATCGGTTTAGAATTTAAGACTGAAACTCAATCTAAAACTGTGAAATCAACGTTCATGACGGATACACCACACAACTTGAAGCTAATGAGATTAACTCAGCTTGTTACATCTGTTCCAATCGATGACGCTGTTAGTACGTTAAGGCCTCGAGACGTGAGAACGAAATATCCTAGCATAACTATCGGCCTCAGTGAAGACTAACGGAGAGCTGCTCATAATATTAACCAAGATTATTTCATGTCTTAGCAAAATGGAATTTGTATTATGAATTTTACGCACCACCCTAGCACTACTTCCGGATTTTAGTTTTTATTTAGTTTGGTAACAGCTGTTAGCCAGACGCGTCTTCAGCGTTGCTAGTCACTACAAATATCTTATTAAATTTCTTGAGGAAAACGAAATAAAATACATCAGCAACATCCATGGACAGTGGCAAGTGATATTAGCAGGCTCGTTTGGATACAGTTAAGTTGTTACTGTAACAATTGAATGTTTTCTTCGGTAGCTTGGTGGTAATAAAGTTTTCTTACGGCTGCAGGTCCGCTAAACATTGACACATATAAAAACAATTCTGTTTATTTTTTGCTGAGGGTGGCAATTAATCAGCATGGTTTTCCTAATACCCACAACACATTGATTTTTTCAACGTCTTGTATAAACGGAAAGGTTTATCACCTTGAAAATCCTTAGTCATTCACTAAAATTATCTTTACGATCGAGCTCTGCCTTGTTCCTTACAGTAGGTCAGCAAACGTTTTAAAAAGAATTCACCCCAAACACCTTTTTGTCTCACGTACGAAGCCTAAAAAGCTCCGAGAGTTTCTGTGTCTGTGAACAAAACTTTCGAGGTCATCAACGAAAAGTATTGTTATTTTATGCAACTTTCTCGCGAGTCATGACGTGAAGATAAATTTCTCCTACTCCCAGTTATAGTAAGTTTTTTCCTCTATGAACGTGCATACCCATAGAATAATATGGATTTAGTCAATACATGCAAATCGTTCTATTATCTGAAGGTGCCAAATATATATAAAAAGATTCATGGCAATTACTACTCAAACTGATTCCACTGCAGAAGTCATGAACCTCTCCCACAGAACCCACATCCCTCTATGCTTATCATTCATCTTGGGAAATTTCTCGCTCTGGTACATCTTTGGTCAATTGAGTTATTTCCAAGTTTGGAAGGAAACTGGAAGCAGACTTTGTCAGAACTAAGATGTTAGCGAGGAAAGGCACGGTATCGGATTCCAAGAGCTAGTTAGGTCCTGTAATAAATGATGCTGTTGAAAGGTGACTGTTGCGCTAGATGTCTCGATAACCCTGCCGTAACTCAATTCTGGATGGAGGCTCAGGCTTCGCCGACTTACCCGGACTTCGAAAACAAGGAGATCATCTCGACAAAAATTTTGAAACTACTGCAAAGAAACTTAGGAAATTATTGCAGATGTACGTATAGTCACAAAGGCGAAAACTAGATTTGCAAGATTAGAATAAGAGCTACAATAACATCTATTCCTCCGCTTCTGTTGAAGATGAACAGTATTTGAATATTTCTGATAAGGTAGGACATGCTCTTGATAAATAAAACATTAAGTGTAAATCCATGTAAATATGTTCAGTTTAATTCTATAACTTGTTTGTTTTGCGAGAAAGTTATCAATTAATTTCACTGTTTCGAACTTTTTATTTGACGCAAGAATCTTGCTTGAATGTAAAAAAATTATAATCGGCAAATATTTTCTTTTTCTGAGCAGAACTTAGGGGTGAAAAATTATCTCTGATATCACGAGCATATACTACTTGGTGTACCCACAGCTTTTGATAACTGTTCCCTAATGTGCAAGTTTAAAAAACTTGCATGCTTCTGTCGTTTGTTATAACAACTACAGAAAATAAATAATGTTTGAGTAAATTCAGATGAAGAGCTTTCAGATCGCGGAACTTTGTTTGACTGTCTAAATTATGCGTTCTTTTCTTCAAAGAGAATGCAATTTGCTTCATCCTTCTGAATTATTGTAGAGGAATCTGAAACTTGGTACTACCCAGGAAAATCAGTGACTAATCTTTTCACAAGCTATTACCTTAAAATATACTTTGCTTGATTGATAAGCTGATTATGAGTAAGCGTATCAAGTTTGTCGCCTTTATAATTTCATGTGCAGGTATGTCTTTTGCAAAGAAGGAAACTTTCAAAATTTGAAGTGATCCCACCTTCATGGCCGACATTACATTTCAAATGTTACTGTCCTTGTTTTCTGAACAATTTGGATGTTTTCGAAGAAGCTTGCTTCATAAAGTGAAGGGGATATTGCCCGCATAAATGCAATTTTAAATAATCTCCCCTTTTAGGTGATATTCCAAAGTTGGTATCCAGATCTATCCCACGCTTGCGCCATCACAGTTATTTATTCAGCCTATTCTTAAGAAGATGATTTAGTGGAATAATGGTAAACTAATAACCTCGTTCATCTTGTGTTTACCTGCTACATAATATCGCCATAAACAAGGGCTCTTGGCCTCCGCACGACAGACATTAATGACGCAAGAGGTTCTTCTTCAGTCAACTTCATGAGCTTCGCGCGCTGGCCGAAGATATGCAGCAAGAGTGGGCAATGAGCTGCAGGCTCTCGTGTGCTCACACGTTCCTGTTCCAAGGATATTTTTTTTCTAGGATTTCTTTCAAACTAGCGGCCCGCGCCGTCATTACATGACAGGCAGGAAATAATTTCTGCAATGAAACTCCCGTTTGCGCGACTGTTCTTTGTGTTTCTGCTCTCACGAATATCGCTTACTTTGCCTTTGTTGATCACCTACTCAATTTGGGTGCCATGAGGTCATTAGAAACAAAATATGCACTGCTAAGCAAAGATTTATCATTATTAAATCACACCAGACTGGCGACGTAGGAATGGAGAAACTCCATGAGGTTAACAAAACCCCCACGCAACCAGCCCAGCGGGTGGAGAAAACAAAAGAATAAAAAAAAGAAGATCCGAGATCACAGAATAGCTCTGTGTACAGATCGTTTAAAGCTGCCAATACAGGCACCAGCAAAGACAGAGCCATCAAGACCATTCCAAACATCCACACACGATGGAAAAANGATCACAGAATAGCTCTGTGTACAGATCGTTTAAAGCTGCCAATACCAGCACCAGCAAAGACAGAGCCATCAAGACCATTCCAAACATCCACACACGATGGAAAAACGAACGGGAGTTTAACATCTACTCTATCACTTAGAGGTACTTTTGACGCCTTCAGTACTCGGATTTTTAAAATTGTCAAGGCCTTACTATTCAACAGGTGAATTTCCTACTATTTAATGCTTTGGATGAAATCATATAGACCGCCCAACTAATGAACCAAGCAATGAAACAACAAATAAACATAGTTTTACGAAATAATGGAGGTTATCAGTTGAACTACCTGTATGATACCGGTTTCTGTAAATACGCGCATCAGTTTGTACTTCTGAAATAAGTCCCTTTCTATCACTGGACTAAACTGTGAATGATATCAATGTCAACCAGACATCGCATCTATGATCTGTGAAGAGTTATTTCAAGCAAAATAACTCACTAGATAATAAAACAAAATTTGGTGATTGATTGCTTGCTTTGGGGCTTATAGTTCGTCTTTCTGTCCCAATCTGAAGCATTATATAGACTAAAATTAATCTGTTGACCGGCAGAGGCACAAAGGAAGACACAGACGCACAACTTTTAAGCGCACCTCAATTTGACCTGTCAAGACCGTTGTGACGTCATCATTGTCTTTTGGAGCCGCTGGAGATGTCTGCATAGCGCTGGTATCATCGATAGAAACATGTGATTTGATGCAGGCGATCAATTATAATGACGTCATGGTTACCGCAAATTTTCTCTAAAAAATTCCGGATAATTTACGTCTGCCTTCATTCGGTAGCCGCAAGGGGGAGGGAGGAGAGACATTGCTTTGCTGTTGCTTTTTTTTTAGATCTACGTATTAAAGGCGGCTGAAGTACAACTGACACATTGCGTGGATTATGAACTGTCCTGCAGTGCGACTACGAATACATTTTTCTGAGCACATGATTCGCAAATTGAATATAATATTAACGAATAATAAAGAAAATTAACGAATGATAAGAGAAATTGACGATTGATAGGAGAACTTGACGAATGGTAAGGGAAGCTCACGAATGATAAGGGATGTCAACGAATGATAAAGGAACTTAACGAATGGTAAAGGAAACGTATGTATTCCTGAGAGCAGAGCCAAAAAAAGTGAAGGAGCCGTGGTTCTGTTGAAGCAATTATTTTCTGCAGTCATTTAGGTATGGCGGAGCTGTTCACTAATAGAATTGAATAGATTTTATTGCTAGCCTTTAAAACTACGTCTTGTGAAAGCAGACTTTCAAACGGAAATGGGATAGTTACAAAAAGCTTTTGAAAATTTCGTGCCAAGCCAGAGCAATTTCATTAATTAAACTAGAGCACTCTGAGGGCGCATTCCTCTGCCAAGTAAGGCAACGTTACCAAACAATTCAATTTGATTTTGAAACTAGTATTTCCTATTTATCAGAACCAAAAAGTTGTCATTTAATATTTTGAGTTATATTCTGACAAACACAGTGACGAACATTAATAATACACACAAACGGACAAACCGACCGTCGCCAAAATTTGGTTAGTTGTGTTTTTCAACATTTCCTGCAAATTTCACGAAGATCCATGCATGACTTATTGAGTTACTTTGATAACAAGCATTAGTGGACCACACAAAGGGACAACTGTCATCAACATATTTGACCATCTATGTCCTTTAACATTTATAACGATTAATCTAACTTTCATGAAGATCCATTGATAACTTTTTGAGTAATTTTGCTAACATTTTAATCGGTTGAACGAAGCTTCCCCAAAAGTTAATTATCTTTTCCTCTTAACAAGCCTAACAATTCTCTCTAACTTTCGTAATGATCCGTCCGTGACCTTTTGAGTTATATTGGTGACCGACAAACTCAAACAGGTAGATAAATTCGACAATAATATATGTAATCCCTTGGTAGAGGTAATCAGTTGAAATATAAGGCACAAGCAGTTTGCACTGCAAAACGGAGCTGTGATCGAGCCATCTGAAGTGAGTAAATACTGTACATCAAAGGCACAAATCCTTCATCTCTATTCACATGCTAAAGGTTTATCTCGTGGAATTTAGGCTACAAACATTCAAGGCAGAGGAAGCACAACATAAACGGAACAGAGTTGCCAAGTTTTCACAGATTTAGTATAGTGCAGCTTACTAGAACTAAATATTCGTCGCTTATGAGAAAATTGCTTAATTTTAATAAGTGTAAGATGAGAACCGACTGTACATACATATAAAAGACATAAAACTAAAGCATACGTACTTGTGATACAGAAGTTTATTCATTTTTTTACTCAGAGTGTCTTCCACTAATATCATTATGAAGTTCATACTGCTTTACATAACCTAATTTAAAAAGCAATTTTAGTCCAAAAAATAACCTGATTAATGGATCTATCAACCTTTATACTCTGGAACAGATGCGGCATCTCCATCGTCGTCCAGCTTGGCAGCAGCAGTATCTGCGGCCTGCTAAGCAGCAGCCATCCTTAGGACTTTCCCACTTCCCGTTGCACAAATAAGGTGCTTGGAGAACTGCAACTGAACCAGAAAATATCAGTCAGTAAGGAGATTATCTCTTTGAAAGAGGCTAATCTTTCAATGGATCATAATGGCTTTGTTTTACGATGAGTCCTAGAATGAATTTCTGCTTCAAAAGTCCATTGTCTCGGGCTCATTATCGACGGCATTTCTTACTGGGCTCCATCAAGGCGAATGCTATTTTGCATTCCCCCGTTCAGCACATCAATGATATAATGAAATAGATTAAAGGTTTTGGGTAAAGGCCTTCGTTACGGCTACAGGCCGCAGGCTGGCGATGCCAGTTCGTGGGATAGTTAGCGGAGATTGCTAAAGATCTGAACGTTGAAAAAAAAAAAAAAATCCTCGCAGGTCAGTCACACCTGAAAATATCGCCAATTTCAAAGTAAATATCATTTTTGCAAATTCGTGCGATAGCTCTATAGGGCTAAAAATATGAGTAAGCTCAATCTTGATGCCACAATTAACGCTCAAAATTAAGCATGTTAAGTGTATAAAAGAAGTTGCAGAAAATCGCTGATGGGTCCTGATAATTTTTCAATTTTTCAATGTTCATGGACGGGGTAAAACTGCAACGCTTGTCGGGACATGAAACAAATCTGTCTATATATTATTGCAACATGATGATTTTTATATACGCATTTACCCTCTGCGTTTTTGTTACACATTATAAACTCAAGATTGATTGTTAATGTTTCCTTATAACATAAACCTCCACGCTTTAACATCTCCTTCTGGTTCTATTTCACGCTGCAATCGGATTTAAAGCCCACTGTAATTTCTGAACGAAATTGCTGACTACAGATTAGCTGAATAGTATATGAACAGTAATGGAACCCAACATCCAGCACAATTAAGAAATTTTCCAAGTTTGGCATTAGAGTAAAACATCTATAGGCAAGACGTGACAAGGGTATTCTAGGACCTGTCGGATCAACCTGATAATTTGAAAACAAAAACATTTTGAGAACAAAGCTAGCACCTCATAGCTTTTCATAAGTACGAAATAGAATGAAAGTGCTGGGAAAGCAGGAAACTGAATGAACCTGACTTCAGAAACTAGGAAGAGATTGAGATGGTGTGTCTTCAATCCGTGGACTGCAGCCTGCCTTGAAATTTCCACTTCATTTGCTCGAATCATTGTCATTCTTATTCCTAATTACTAAACGAAAAATATGTGCATTCTAGCCGATTTGAAGAGATATTATACGAGATATCGTCTAGTGCTATTGCGAATGAAGAAAATGCGATCGTGTAAAGTTTGTTGAAGTGAATCATGTGAACCGTCAGACGCTCGTGTTCTTTGATGACAGAATACCAGAAAACGTCATTCCGTCACTGACTCTTGAAAGTTTTAATAAGTTTATGATGAACACGTTATGAAAGATTTCTTTGTAAAACAGAATTGCCATTTGTAGCTTCTTCGTGTTGCAAGTGATTCTATGAAAGAGCCATTGCAGGAAAATGAGATTGAAATTCATGACGTATTTACTTTCTAAAACGTCTAAAATGATTCTATAACCCTTTACTTATAGCCTAGCAGTATACTGGGCATTTTCCATAAGTTATTTACAGTAACACTATCATACTATGTTAATAATTACACTGATCGTGTGACACTGCTGCACAAAACTTTTATGTTGTGCATCAAATTCAGCATCTTCAGTATCCTACCAAGTTTGAAAGTTATGCTGTACTCTTGGCGGCCTAAAAAATACAGGAACTAAAACTCGTGTCGTAGTTCTTTAATTGACTTCGGTTTTCTGCTTTAGGTTTCCTTAAAAACGTACTCTATTGCTATTCTAATTTTGTAGCATGTAGAAGACTAATTGTAGAAGGGCATCATTATTTATTTAAATTTGATACAGTTATCGCCCTTTACCATGTAAGCTTCCAATTACGTTCCAATATGTATAGTAATTTCCGTTTTAATTACTTTTCTCATTTAACAACGCACCTTTTCCCATACTATTTTCTTCAGTTGTTGGGAGAGATCATAAACTGACTTATCATTGAAGAAATGGGTCCCACACCGACCAGCAAATGCATGCATATTCATGAGTAAATGAGCCTGCATATGCAAAATTTGATCGGTTCATAAAGCTTACAAATCCCAAAATCACTTTCCCTTCATGCAGTTGCTTCTTACGGTGACCAGTGAAGCGAGAACAAGGGAAACAATCCCTAAAAATGGTCGCCATATCATTCGGTTCTAGTCATGATGTGCAGGAGATAATGGGAGATTGAAGTTCAGATTGCCAGGGCTATATCTAGGTGTATTTCTTCTCTAGCTATATTTGGAAGGATCAGTTTTCTAATCAAGTAAATACATACTGCAGAAGAGTTGTCCAAGAGTAATACAAATGTGCATAATGTGAGCATTTGTACCAATTGATAAACATTAAGAATGAAGGGTTAAACTAGAAAATAGTTTCCTAGTCAATGATGTTGACTCTTCCGTATTAACTGCTAATTGTAGAAATCCAAGATATCCAAAATAATCCAAGATAAGGCATATGCACCACATTTCCCGTAGTATCGACTGTCTGGTGGAAAAAACCACTGCCATTGTTTATGGGTTAAAGGTTGCATAATGTTTAATGATGTAAAATTTTTACTAGACATAAAAATTTCAGCCCACTTTTACGTGAGATATGAAGATAAATTTATATATACGTGTTTTTCTGTAAAAGAAATATGCATTACAGTTTTGTTGTTTGTTTGAACTATTTTTATTGACAGATTACGAGTTGGTCACAGTAGCGACAAAAACAGATTATAGCTTGGTGAAAACTTCAACTGCTTGTAATATTTTACTTCAAGCTGCTCCTTAACTAGCATCAAGGCCTAAAATTTATCGATACATGCAGTGATTTTAGAATATTCCATTACAAACATTTTTGGCAGCTCAAAAAAATCTAGAATAATAGTTTTCTCAAGCATCATCATTTCTATCAAAGCCTGGGATCGCTGAAGTGAACAAGTGGGCTGAAGTCAATGGGTCCGCATTGTTTGTCGCGCGCTCGTGCCTTCCCAAGGCAATTACTCTGCACATGGAAATATTTNATCTAGAATAATAATTTTCTCAAGCATCATCATTTCTATCAAAGCCTGGGATCGCTGAAGTGAACAAGTGGGCTGAAGTCAATGGGTCCGCATTGTTTGTCGCGCGCTCGTGCCTTCCCAAGGCAATTACTCTGCACATGGAAGTATTTGTCAGAAATAAGGAAACTGTTGCCGAATGCTGGCGCCGCGACTGCCGGTACGTGAAGGAGCGTGTTTGTATAGCGCGTTTCCCACCCATTGGGCGCGCGGCCCCCCTTCCTTGGTCCCCCCTGCATGGGCTCCACCTCACGATAGGGGAGGCGCAAGTGAAAGTTGTGCCGACTCAGGACATTCATTGCATGCGCGCCAGTGCTGCGCCCACAATATGTTGCTGCAACACAGCCCCTGCTCTGCCAATATGTTGCTGTAGCACAGCCCCTGCTCT